>CAHIKZ030001738.1:40000-75000 GCA_903632075.3 Acanthosepion pharaonis | reverse complement strand
TTGTTATTATTATTGTTATTCCACCTGCTGTGCCTCTCCACCAACCTCTTCATTTTTATTATAATTCTATCATTATTATTATTAGTAGTAATAGCATTTAACTCACTGTCTCATCATCTTCTTCTTCTTCTTCTTCTTTATAAACCCTCCTCTTGCTCCTAGTTTCCTCCATTTTCTTGTTTTTTGTGTGATTGTTCTTTATCTTCGAAGAACAAGTAAATATTTGACTAAATTTTCCACGCTTCAGCCAGATCGAAATATCTACTATTGGTCGGCTTTCACAAAGGTAAAAGAAACAAAAATGAAACAAAAAAGCAACAAAAAAGAAACACAAAAACAGAATGCAAACTTATTTATATCCAGTATGTCACTTGCTGTTCAATCTAAATTGATGTTTGATCATAACTTTTTCTGACCACTGACAAGGGAAAAGCAAGATGGATAGACAGATAGAAGTCTAAGCTTGCTAAAGACGGGGAAAGATTTTAGAGAATCGATCACCAAACACGCGTCTTGAAGCAAATCGTACTCTCTCGGTACAGAAAATAATAGTTTAAAAAAGTATTAGGTTTAGTCGAAAAATAATAGTCAAAATTGAAACATTGATATGAATGGTCGAATTTAATTACGAGCGCAAAATCTTCAATGGAAATCTGAACTATCTAAGACTACATATCGTAATTTTGCGAAAATAATACGCACTGATAAATAATACGTACCCCAACAAATGATTCAAAAATTAAGAAATATATCTATCACTATGTATAATACGCATCTATAAATTTTGTTAAAAAAAAAAAATAATTATGAAGATATTTTGTCGACCTTGAAGTTAAGAATAAAATCGAAACTAAGTGGCTAAAATAATGTTGAAAATTACCAGGCGGTTTTCACGATAAATATAACATTTTATTTTACCGCCAAAATGTCGTCAAAACGTGCGAGTTAAGGCACGAATTTTAAACAAAAAAAGGTAATAGAATTAGCAAAGAATAGGAAACAGAGCTGCAGCAAGAGACTATGAGTTGAATGAGGCTAACATACGTTTATGAAGAAAATAATAAAAACGAAGTGAAAAAATAGTGTAAATCAAATGCTAAAGCTATGAGTAGAGGAAGAAAAGCTCAATATCCAGATATGGAACAAAGTTTAGTTGAATTTCAAAAGAAAGACGATCAAGGGGGGGTCCATAAGTTCTTTGAAATTGGTTTTTTATAGATTTTTTTTTATTTTTCGAATAAATAACAAAATGCAGATAAGATAAACATAAATTTGTTGACAAAATTTTATAATTATTATTGTTCACCCGTAAAATAAAAAATGTGATAATATCTTTCTTATTTTAGAACAACAAGTACGTATTTATTATATAGCAGTAGAGCCTGGCGTTGCCCACGGATGTAACAGTAAGAGATAGATCAAGTATCGACCATCATAAAGACTGAAAAATAAAATTGACAAAGATTATTGTTTAAGGTTGACGGACACGCATGTCTTAATTAGTTTTTTTTTTTGTTTTTTTTTTTTTTACGAATTGGTCAAACCCAAACTCAAACAAAAAATATTGTTTTCAATCGTTATGAGCCTACCGATTTTTTATTATAAACAATTGTCTTGTAAATGGAATTTTAAAGCATTCTGAATGTAAAATAAAGAAAAAAGTGTGCAAGACAATAAGAAACACTACCTGCCAAAAAAAAGTGAAGTTTTGTTGAAATCGGTTGAAAATGTAGGAAATCCGATCCCATATATAAACGAACACACACACACACACACACACACACCTTGGGTTTTATAATAAGTATAACTCGATATGAGTTGTCCCCTTTCATTCTTGCGAGTGATGCCTCTTAATCGTGTTTTCAAATTGTTTTTTGTGCAAAAACAATTGTGTTTTTCCCATTTTTGGCGCTGTCAGAACCACCGCAAGGTAATTTTAGGTCGTCCTATGAAGTTTTGTTGAAATCGGTTGAAAAATGTAGGAAATCCGATCCAATATATAAACGTACAGACACACACACACACACACACACATACACACACACACACACACACACAACCTGGGTTTCATAATAAGTATGATTATAGATCAATAACGAAAAATATATTTTTATTTAAACCTATTTATAATACGCACCCCTAATATCACCTGTAATTTACAGTAAACAAATGCGTATTATTTTCGATAAATATATATGCAAAGTACCGTCTTCAACTTGCTAAAAGAAAAAAACAAACAAACAATAAACACATTTAAATGCCTTCTTTGAACTCAATTTTCGTTTCTATTTGAAAGGTTATGACCTGAAGCTAATCCGAATTAAAAGAAAAATGAATTCCACAAATAAATAAACATTTTTAGCTATTTTTAACACGTTAGCACGTTTTTCGTCAGCAATCGAGCTGATAATGTATACGAAAAATGTGTAACAACAAATTTAAAATTCTCTTTAAAATATAATATTTGTCCTAACGGTGTGTTTCGAAGTCCTTTATTGAATTTAAAACTTAATTGTTTAAAACTAATGCTTAAATACTGCTTTCCTCTTTGGCACCTAAACTCTATAGATTTAAGCATACCACTAGGTTGGCGGTAAAATCTCATCATTTTACATTTGAAAAGGCTAGATGTAACCGTAAGTCCTGTGCTAACGCTTTCTTCTCTCGCTGTTCTCTTGGATGGAACTGCCGGCTTCTTTATTCCCAGTCAACGTTGATCTTCAAAAATGTAAATGCAATGTGAATCGTTAACTTCTGTCTTTCTTAATTCGTATTTGTTGTTCCCTCATCTCAATATTGTCCTCTTTTTCTCATATTCTCTGTCGGTAACCCCTTGCGTCTTAGTGCCATGCTTGGGAGGAAATGATTTAAAAAATGCCAGCATAGGGCAGCACCATCAACCATAAAGCCAGACACGGCCTACAGATGAAGAAATTGCAGCAGAAACTAACGTTTCAAGAAGCTGTATCGCCATAACAGGCCCTGCCACTCAATCGCAGACTGACGTACACACGTACACACACACACACACACACACACACACACACACACACACACACACACACAATAAACAAAATATATATATATATATATATATCTTTAAGAAAGGCCTTATATAGCTTATAATTTTAAAAAATGAGGATCATAACATTCATTGAATAATGCATCTTTAAAATTTTGTTAGCGAAATGATTTCGCCATTTTATATCATTAACTTTACTAATTTACTTTTTTGTATGAATGATTCATTGTAAATATATATATATATATATATATATATATATATATATATATATATATATTAAATTCTCATTTTATTTTTAACGTTCTTTTTATAGATACAAAATTTAAGTAAACGCTCTGTTTATAATAAAAAGTATTAAATAACGTTTACCAGTTGAATGTCCGAAAATTTCATAGAAAATATTCGTCCTATGAAAATTTCTCGAACATTCAGGCCGGTAAATGTTATTTAATACTGTAAACATAAGCATTTACTTAAATTTGTATCTATAAAAAAACGTTAAACATAAAATTCTTTCATTTTAATAAATAAATTGTTTGGACTTGTCCATTATATCAAAACCAACCAACCAACATTCATCAAAATTTATTATTAATATAGCAAACACCATATTAAAGTGCATATAGCATTTAATACCATTTTACATTTCCACCAATTCTCGCTTGTTTTGCAAAAAATTCCAACGGATAAATTAAATAACTTTAAATAACTCCAAATAAATAATAATAAAAAATTTAAATAACAGGGCGTTCGCGCGTGTTTTTGAAAATCACCATCAGAGCGGAATGCAGATTCTATCGTAATTGCAATAAGTTTATCTTTGCAATTTAACCCTGAAGATGATCTTAGAAAAGGTCGAAAGTACTTGCGTTAAATAAAACTACGGCTCTTACCTTGATGAATATCATCTTAACATCAAGTTAAGTGCAATGGATCAGTATAAAAATAAGCAGACACAATATGGCTATATTATTCAATGTAACATGTTTGATTGAAGATATGCTATCTATCTATCTATCTATCTATTTTCTATATATATATATATATATATATATATGTGTGTGTGTGTGTGTGTGTGTGTGTGTGTGTGTTCCATTGAATAAATAATTGTTGCCACGCTTTCTTCTTGGTGGCAAGACCTTTTAACTGTAGAGAAATGATTTGTTGATATATGCCAATTCTCTTTGTCCAGATTACTAGGCTCTTTAAATAAGGAATAAAGAATTCGTTCCACTGTGAGCGTTTGCTATTAGTTATACTGAACGCTATATTCTCCGCAAAGGAATTTTATTGCGACATTCGAACGTTTTTTTTTTTTTTTAGTCTCCACCTATGCGACAACAGATTCCGAGCAAAGCAACCAAAGATTGTTATTATAGTAAAAAGATACAATTTTATACATTGTATTATCGTAACACTGTTTGCTATTGTGAATAGCAATATATGCAATTTATGCTGTTACACCTGGCTGGTTTAATTTGTTTTCATTTTATTCCAACGATGATTAATAATATTTTTCCCTGTATTCTTTTATTTTTATATGGCATTTTCACAACTTCAATTAGCATTTTATCTCAGAAGAATGCTTACAAGGATAGACGTCCATAATTATTCTGACAATGATTCCCAATATCTTAATATAATTTGCCGAATAGCTGATGTTCGGTCTGATAGGCTTTTTAGAAGAAATACCCCAAAACTGACATCTATCGATTGTTTCTTCTCCAAAATAAATTTGCCGGCCATCTTTTTCTCTATCACTAAGCCATTGTTTTTTGTTTTACCTCTATATTAACTAATCTAATTTTAGTAAAACACAAAAATCTATTGGGATTCTAGTAATATTAATAATAACCGTTTCCTTATAAGGAAATGTTCGCTGACCAATCAGCGTTACTTTCGGTTGAAATTTATAAAATCTTTCCATTAAAACAATTTTTCAGGAAAGTAGGCGTCTCAAATTCACCAGCTGTTATCGCTCTTTCCAGTATTGGTGGGAGTTTCCTTCCTAACCTTTTGTTTGAAGTAGTGTGGAACGTCAACATCTTGATTAATTTCATTATTTTTAAACCATCCATTATGGTTGTTGCTGCTGTTGCAATTGTGGTTTCGGTTCTTTGGTACGGTTCTTTGTGTTTCTGTAGCGTCAGTTCATAAATTTCAAAGAATTATTGTCCTCGTAAACACTCACAGGCTTCATTATTTACATTATTCGGACTATCGTCCTCATCTTTGTCGCCATATTTATCACAACGTTTCGGCCATTGTACGCTCCGGCCTTCTTCAGGTGGTTGGAATTTCAAACTGAACCCTTTATTTCGCTCACTGGGGTAGACGGTTCTAGTTCCACGTGCCATGTTTGATGGATGTCAGTTGTCAGTTATGTCCTGCTAATTTCCCTCTGAAAGTTCTCCACTGCCAACCACCTGAAAAGCCCGGATTGTACAACGGCCGAAACGTTGTGATAAATATGGCGACAAAGATGAGGACAATCGTCCGAATAATGTAAACCTAATTGGTTCCAATTATCTCAGAAAATATAGACAGACCTACAGGCTTCATTCGCTAGTCCTGGGTATGATGATAAACTACACCGGGCAGCAAGGTCTCTGATCGGGAGATGCTTTGAGGAGCGTGGAACCACCTCTTAAATGCTGTTGTTCCCAGGTCCACTCTGACCCGGGGTGGTAGCACCTGTAACAAATTCCTGATTAGTGCGCTGCTGGCCTTCCGTATTTCTTTAAGCTTTATTTTTATTTTTCCCTCGCTTTTGCGGACAGTGGTAGAATTACAGAGTTTTTATGTATCCTTTGACCTCAAAGATTACCGTGCGTAAATAAAATGTCATTTTTATTCTGTTTTACATAAAAGGTAAGCATTAGTAAACGTAAACATTTGCAATAAAGAACATGATAAATTGAATGGTAATTTTCATACAATGTATTTGTGTGTATGGGTGTGTGCTTTTTCACGTTACAATTGTGATAATGTTCATGTTATAAAAGGGAGTTAATCACCCCGTAATATCACAAGTCCTATCCCGGAGGGAACTTACACACGTGTTGTCATCCCGACAGTTCTTGGGTGAAGAAATTGAATCTCACGTCTTTTGACGGGATGTCTGTACTTGAAGTAATTCTATTGCTTTTATTTATTTAATTTATTTTAAACGAGGTTTAAATTTATTTTATTTTATTTATAATTTTCGTTATTATTATTATTATCATTATTTATTTATTTTATTTTTATTTATAATAATAACAATGTTTCTACAAGTCTAGGTGCCAAAGAGGAAAGCTCGTCTGAACAATTACCGCGAAAATACTTCAAGAAAAAACGTAGAGAAGCTACTTTATGGAGATGGGAAAGTGACTGAAGCCGAGATGCCAGGTCAGAACCAATAAAATTTGCGCATTTTCCCTCCCAAATGCTTGAATACCAGCTGAGATGAAAGATGAAAGCGTTAACAATGGATATCTTGAAAATGAATGGAACAATGCTTCCATCGATTTTCTTCTCGTGGCACTTAAAAGATATGTAAAATCTTCAATAAGCATATTTTGTTAGAAGGCGATTCTGCATAGAAGCGTAAATCATTGTTTATCTTACCCTTTACCGTAATGGCTTCCGTCTCACTCATGAAACGAAGACAGAAGGCAACAGTGTATAGAAGCTGATACATTTACACCAGTTAAGTTGCCACCAGTGATACAAAGATTATATACAATTTCCTTTAACCTATAATTAGGCAAGACGAGCATCCCGAGCCTCCTGACTCGCTGAGATATCAATTTATCAATTCTCTCGCACCGCCTTTCATTACCATTCCTCCCGCTTAGTTCGTCGAGTTTAACCTCTTATGAAAAAAAAAATTTTTTTTAAAAAACAACTCGTGTCAAACAAGAATCAGTAAACATGTAAATTTGATACGTGTTGAAGAAGAAAAATTTTTTGATTTAATTTTTTTGATTATTTAAAGAAAGGATTAAACATTTGCAAAATTAGTGGTTGAAAATAAAACAATCTGTCAAGCTTTCTTATATACCAACGAACAGAGATCTATCTATCTATCTATCTATCTATCTATCTATCTATCTATCTATCTATTTATCTATCTATCATTTTATGCATCTATCTATTTATCCATCTATCTATCTATCTATCTATTATATGCTAATTTGCTATCTATCTATCCATTGCTATCTATCTATCTATCTCAGTTCGGGATTATCTGTCTATCTTCCATCTATCTATCTATCTATCTATTATATATTGCTCAATATATTTATCTATTTATCTATCTATCTATCTATCTATCTATCTATCTATCTATCTTAGTCTGCTCATTATATATCTATCTATCTATCTATCTATCTAATTTTATATATCTATATTTTATCTATCTATCTATCTATCTATCTATCTATCTAAAATAAGAATGGAAATTTTGGAAATTTTCTTTCTATCTATCTATCTATCTATCTATCTATATTTATAGCATTTTCATTAATCTATCTATCTATCTATCTATCTATCTATCTATCTATCTATCTATCTATCTATCTCAGTTCGCCAATTATCTATCTATCTATCTATCAATTCTAATCTATCTATCTATCTATCATTCTATTATAGTCTGACTCATTATTCATTATCTATCTATCTATCTATCTATCTATCTATCTATCTATCTATCTATTGAAATCTGCTCATTATCTACCTATCTATCTATCTATTGTCATCTTCAAATTTATCTATCTATCTTAGCATGAAATTTGCTACAGATCTATCTATCATTCATCTATCTTATATCTATCTATCTATCTATCTTAGCCTGCTCATTAACAATCTATCTATCTATCTATCTATCTATCTATCTATCTATCTATCTATCTATCTATCTATCTATCAAGCCTGTGTCATTATCTATCATCTATCTATCTATCTATCTATCTATATCAGAAGAAAAATATTATCTATCTATCTATCTGTGTGAACTATAGGGGTAAATTAAATTAGAATGGACGTTCAATAGATTTTTTCCTTATCGACACTGAACGTAATTTTTCAAACCACTCGTTGAGACTTTCAACAATAATGATTACATTAAAGACATGAATGTTTTATGTTTCACCGTATATCTGCTATTTTCCATTTGACAGACAAATAACATTTCAAAACATGCACACACACACAAATTCAATGAAAAAAAATTCGACCTAACATAATAAAAAAGAATGTATAAATTATTATTTTTAACTTAATATAATAATAACGAAATAGTGAAAAAATAACGGCAGTCAATTGCTAACTCCTCTTCATCAATTGATATATATTACAAATAATTTCGTCTTTGAAAAAATAATTAGGGTTATTAATATAACATTAATCAGCTTAGTGACATTTTATATTTGTAAAATCTTATATATATATATATATATATATTATTTTTTAATTACATAAAAAAGAATTATATTGTTTTTTTGACGTTCAACTTAAAAAAAACGAATTAAATTGCACTATGATGCTATATATATATATATATATATATATATATATATATTTGTATGTATGTATATATATATATATATGTATATCATATATATATATATATATATATATATATATATAAATATATATATATGTATAATATATATTTATATGTGAAATGTAATTTTTTATATGTATTATTTTTTATATTATATATGTATGTTAATACTTATTGTTTTTGTTCAATATCAGTGATAGAGCTTTACATACAAACTGACGATTTTTTTTCAAGTGAAATTCTGCAGGTTCAAAAAAAAAAAAAATCAATCCAACTAAATAATATATATATATATATAATAAGAGAGAAATTATATATAAGGAAAGACAATGAAAAACCAAAGAATGGACGTGATATATTATATATTTGTTAATATATCCTGTCAGTTTAGTTCACTTATAATCTACTACATCAATCAAATTTGATAGAATAAAAATCTATCAATCTATTTTTATCTATCTATTGATGTAAGATAGTATGTATCTATGTATCTGTTTGTCAGGAAAATGTCCACTATCATATAGGAAAATTGATATTCCATAATGTAAACATTCTATTTAAAGTATTGAACTGTTTTTTTTTTTAATTTTGTCTTAAAAATTTTTCAAATATCACTCAATCTTTCTACATACCTTCAGATTTTGGTGACCCTTTTTCTTTGTCCTCTCTTGAAACACTGACCGGACTGAGAGACTCGTCCGTAGAGTGGAAAAAAGTGGAGGCTGAAGCAATAAAATCTTTTTTAAACCAAAATCATAATGTTGTTACTTCTATTACTGAACATTAAAGATGCTGGATTTGAAAATTTAGCCCAGTTGAAAAAAAAATGAAATGCGGCATTGTAATATAATAAATTTTATATATTTATTGTGTTCACAGATGTCAAATAGATAAAAAAAAATAAGTAAAAAAATATGAAAAGGAATATTTTTGTCATCCATTTCGCGTGTGTGTGTGTGTGTGTGTGCTTATATATATAACGTCAGATTAATGACTTTTATAAATTCTAGAAAATTGCACTTTTCAAATCCTGCCGAAGGAAATAATATTTTCTCTAATATGATTTCACGAATATTCAAGGTGGTAGACGAAAAAAATAAATATACTGTTTAATAAATAAACGGATCTTCTACTCAAATACAAGTATCCACTAAAAATAACGTATTATATATATTATATATATATATATATATATATATATATATATATATATATAGTTTATGAAAAACTAGGTAATCCGTATGGGTAAACCTGAGGAGGATAAAATCCAGAGAGCTCAATGTAAATTCAGAGCAAATAATTTAAATAAAAACAGACCACTTTAAGGTTCCATGTAATAAATTATTTCACCACAGCCCTTTTAAAAGGACTGTGGATCATCAGACTTTACTTCCAAACAAAAAATGAAAAGAAAATTTACACATTTTTGACGGGCCGTATTAAACATATGTAAATTAACGAAGTGAGGAAGTGATGGGGGGGGAGAGAAGACATGAGTGAGTTAGCAGATATTGACACATTTAAACGGTTAACTTAACGGAAGTTATATATTGATATCGAAGTTATATATGTATATATATAATAAAAAAGTTATATATATATATATAATAAAAATGTGATATATTTATCGTTAAAGTTGGTCAATAGTAAGTACATGGAGTATGTAAATAAAAATAAAAATATAAATAAAAAATATAAACGTATTCTTAATATTACGTAACAAACTGTCGCCGATGGGTGTTGACCTTAGTGTTTTTTTTTAATTTCATATCTGCTCATGAATGTACGTTAAAGATTCATGGAAGATTGAAGTTTAAATACAGTAAATTCGACATTAAAAAACCGAACGCTCCTCTGTTTTTAAATCGGTAAAGGCACGTCAAGCACTAATGACGGTCCTGTATGGGATACAGGTTCGAATCTTATTATACGACGAATATTTTCTGAAAATTTCTCGGACATTTAAATAAATTTGTTTAATACTGTTTTTTATAAACAGAGCATTTATCTAAATATTTGTATCTATAAAAAGAATGTATAAACATAAAAATGTCTTAAAAATAATTGTCGGACTTTGTCCATTTCATTATATATATATATATATATATATATATATATATATATATATATATACAAGCCAGGAAAAAAAATATGAAACTTGAAGTTGCACTACAACCCTATATATATATATATATATATATGATATCGGACATTCAGTGCTGGTGTTAATAAAATATTGCTCGATGTAATATAATAAAGCCATTAAGTATAGTATAAAATATATAATAGTATATGTATTTAATATACATATTAATCATCATCGTAGGACGATTCGGTGTTACATGCACAGCGCAGTCTTCAGGTGCTGAGTAGAATCTATTTATATAAATTTCCATTTTTACTATAACAACAATATAAAATTCCGATATAATCATAGGATTCTACCTAAGAGCAATCGCTTTGCAGTTATCATTATTATTTTATGGTGCGATGGGGAAATTATCGCCATTTTATATTTTTCATTTCGCGCATGCGCGTTGTTTGTTTTTTATTTTGTCAACTGCACAATATAGTGTGGTCTGTTGGGCACCGTCTGTGAGCAGCATGACGCAATTCACTCCGCCAGAAATTTGGAAACGGCATTCTATACTGATTGGCATTCGAGGCGGAAGGTACAATATAAACATTTCAGAGTGTTTGGGTGTCACAGATTATGAAATGGATAAAGTTTAAAAACAGTAAAATCATTTCATAATGCGTGACGTCATTTGTTTACATTTCGATACGCATCGGGCAGATATAAATGTACGTGAGAAAACTGTAAGATCGACCTTGCTAACCGAAACGCTCCTCTGTGGCTCAATCGGTAAAAGCACGTCAGGCTATATGACGGCACCGTATAGGATACAGGTTCGATTCCTGTCGGAGGACGCATATTTTCTATGAACATTTCTCGGACATTCTGACCGGTAAATGTCGTTAATACTGTTTATTTTAAATAGAGCATTTACTTAAATAAATGTATCTATAAAAAGAACGTATATAAACATAAAAAATGTCTTAATATATATATATATATATATATATATATATATATATATATATATATATATATAATATATATTTAAAATAATGTCAATCGCTATCTATGTCTCCTCCTGATTTCTCTTTCTACTCATTACTAATGTTTGTGTTCCTAATTTTCCCACACCCTTTAACACCTTGCGTGTTAGTGGCTGTATTTTAATTGTTTCTTTCTGACATATATATATGTATATATATGTGTGTGTGTAGTCACAACAACGTCAACAAACCTAGTGCGATGAAGTGGATGAAATGAGTCACAATAATTTTTTCCATTTTGTTTTACAAATTCCATATCCCCCTCTCTCTCTCTCTCTCTCTCAGTATATATATATATATATATAATGTAATTTGTAAGAAAAAAAAAAATCATTTACTGTGGCTATCTCTCTCTCTCTCTCTCTCTCTCGATAGATAGATAGATAGATAGATAGATAGATAGAATTTCAGGACATAAAAAAAGAAGTCATTCAGCAACAAATTGTAAAATTTACTGGCCCAGGGCCAATTTATATTCTATTCACTCATCCAAGACTTAGCTTTATCGTAACCGATTCGTATTTCTAAACAGAGACGTGTGCTTGATTGGTTATTTTCAGCGCACAATCAAAGTCCGCTTTTGATGAAGACCTACAATTCACGAATAAAGAAACAAGAGACTGACATTTGGTCTTATATCAGCTTCTGCCCGTAACTTAAGCGTGATGGAGTGGGGATGTATTCAGTTGACCTTTTCTCTCTTTAACAAGCCGCTTCCCCCGACACCAAAGGCCAGACAACCCACAACTATTCCACTCAACCTCGGCCTATTAACTATCAACAAAGATAAGGGTTACCTCTCCCTCCGTTCCAGCTTTCTGTCACATCCCTCGTCCAAATCCACTCGGCGAAGTCTAGTCTGTTCAAGTCAATTGCTGCATCTCTGCCGACACCGACGCCGTGTTATCTCCGACGCTGGTCGCTTGTCTCTTACACTTCGCCGAGTGGTAAATGTCTTTTTAAAGACCCCAACGAGTGCCAGATACACGCGTTCTCGTTAACATTTCTGGGTGGCCTGACGGGCGGCAGCGTCGTGGCGAACGCACACGACCTCATCTTGTAGTTCTTTGCCAATTATGACCTTGTGTACATGCACGAGGCCAAAAATGTCACAAAAGGCGCGTCATCAGAAACACTGGCTTCTCTACTTTTGCTAAGAACAGGACAGGTACAATGGTCGTGTCTCTACCCACGAATCTGGGATATACCCCCACAATCTATGATGGGGCTCATCTCTACTGCATCTTAATTTTCATAAGGTAATATTCATATAAAATACGAATTTTATTGTAACCTAATTATGTACAATAATGGATCATAAGCAATATAGGTGAACAATTCAACAAGAAAAATTAAAAATAAATACAATGTATCGAAATACATATTGTATCGAAATACATACATGTCATAATAGTCAATAATACATGAATACATACATAATAGTAAATAATACATGAATACATACATAATAGTCAATAATACATGAATACATACATAATAGTCAATAATACATGAATACATACATAATAGTAAATAATACATGAATACATACATAATAGTCAATAATACATGAATACATACATAATAGTAAATAATACATGAATACATACATAATAGTCAATAATACATGAATACATACATAATAGTCAATAATACATGAAATACATACATGTCAATGTACCGAAATACATACATGTCATAATTGATCATTCTGTCTTAAATAAATCAACAATCTTTTGCGGCAATTATTATCATCAACTTGAGATTTTTCTTGTTAAAAAGTTGTATAATTTTAACTCATTCAACATTATGGATAAAAAATAATGAATTTTATATAGTGTTTTTTTTTTTTTCAGTTTTAGCATGACGAAAACAAATTCACGGATTTGAACAGAAAAAAAAAATGACCCCAGAATGAGGTCAAAATCGTCCAAATTTTTTTCATCCTTTAATAGTCAGTTGTGCTTTGTTTAATTTGTAACAGTGTAACCCGGATATAAGAGACCCGGATATAAGAGAAACCCGGATATAAGAGACT
Source organism: Acanthosepion pharaonis (assembly GCA_903632075.3). NCBI lineage: Eukaryota > Metazoa > Mollusca > Cephalopoda > Sepiida > Sepiidae > Acanthosepion > Acanthosepion pharaonis. The sequence continues at coordinate 61,266 of CAHIKZ030001738.1, read as the reverse complement.
TCTTCTCCGGTCCCGACAACTCTCTCATATCCGGGTTACACTTATATAAATGTAGGGAAAAGAAAAAATATCTAAAAATCTAAAATTATTGAATAAAATCTAAAATACAGTGTAACCCGGATATAAGAGAGTTGTCGGGACCGGAGAAGAAGTCTTTTATATCCGGGTTTCTCTTATATCCGTGTTTGGTCTAATTTATATACATTAACACAGGCTCTAATTTGGGACCAGAGAACATTTCTCTTATATCCGGGTTTCTCTTATATCCGGGTCTCTTATATCCGGGTTACACTGTAGTTGATATAAAAAGTATGGACCTTATAATAACACTTGAAGGAAATTTATTAAATTTAGTTGTAATGCACAATGAGAGTAGATTGCTAACCTATGCTCTTATAGAGATAGGTTAGTATGGTACAAGGACCAAGTGAAAGATCCATAAGGATCAAATTCCCTATAGTAGTAATCAGGGCCCGTTCAAGCCCCCCCCCCCATCTATGATATGCCTCCCACCCTCTAATACATTTTACATTTTCATAAGGTCCGTATTCATATATAATACAATGTTTATTGTAACCTAATTACGTACAATAATGGATCCTAAGCAATATAGGGGAACAATTCAACTAGAAAAATTAAAAATAAATGCAATGTATCGAAATACAAATTAGCGACATGTCATAATTAGACCTAGGTGCTTAATAGACGGTGAGGGACATTTTCTTAATGAAAATTTCCGACATCCCCCTCCCCGATTTTATTAATTCCAGCCGTTTATTAATTTCGTCTTTTTTATCCTTTAAATGATTTTCCGACACCTATTTTTATTAAGAGCCACCAGATTGTTGCATACTGAGAAAACTGATGCAAGGCTCTCCACTCCCCGCCACGTAATCTATGAGGACCCCCCCACATTTAATACATTTCAATTTTCATGAGGAAGTATTCATATAAAATGCAAATTTTATTGTAACCTAATTATGTACAATAATTGATCACATGCAATACAATTCAACTAAATTAAAAATAAATACAATGTATTTAAATGTAAAGTGAAGTTTACCCTGTACCCGACCCGGGAGCCACCCGAGGACACTGTCGCGACTGTAAAGTGAGGACTGGGCATTTCCTACTCAGATATGACAGAAGTACTCATTTTAGGCCGGATCTGGCTGTTGTAGAGATAGAGGAGTCAGAGTCAGATACTTACTGGAGCGGTACAGGGAACAGGCCATTTTAAGTGCATCTTTAGCGATAGGTCGTATGTACGAGTTCTACTTGAAGTTTGGGTTGAATTTGAAGCCCAATAATCGCTCAAGGCCCGGAGCCTCTCCGAGGGAACACCCATTAATCGTGACTCGTGCTAGTTCAGGGTCTGATCGGCAATGGTGGAAGAATAACTAATTTGTTTTTGTGAGGCATTGAATGTAACCAGTCCCCCCCCCCACTGAGATGTTAGAGTTAGTGCGGGTCACACAAAACACTGCCCGGAGACCCTAATCACACTTTGGCCTCCCAGTTGGCAGCTGGGGTGGGGGTCGTTGTTCATCGGCTCTCGTCAAGTGATATTTCAATTTAGAACCTTAAAAATTTAAAAGCACTGTCATAATTTTTATTCTCACAAAACTTTGTAGAACCGACTCCCAAAAAGATGTTTCCACGACCATTAACCTGTTAAAATCTAGAGTCAAGTGTTATTTTCTCCACATATTCGGACAAAGGGTGTCTCTTAATCTGTAATCATCTACCAGATTTGACCGAGTGCCTCTTTGCTTACACTTTAATCCACGCTTATAACATAAATAGATAACCATTACAAGCTTTAGTAGCATCAACTCAAAATCGCCCGACGAAACCAAAGAAATGGACGAATGAAATAAACGACTGGTCGTCAAAATTCGGAAGAATTTTGACATACACTGGAGTGTAAAAGTTTTGGGAATACTGTGGATACTGTTTGTGGATATTGCTTTTTTTTCAGAAGCATATAAACTCCTTATGGATCAGTTAATGCCGGAATTTAATTTTCTTGAAACCATTAGAATTTTCTTTTACAAAAATGTATTGCTGGTAATTTTTTTTTTCTTTTTTGTCAAAAATCCCTTGCTGGCAATTTTTACTTTCTATTTTTATTTATTTACAAAAATATATATTTGCTATTTTTCTTTACTATGAAAATGCATTGCTGGCAATTTTTATTTTTTTACAAAAATATATATATTTTTGCTAATTTCCTTTACTATGAAAATGCATTGTTGGCAATTTTTATTTTTTTTACTAAAATATATATATATTTGCTATTTTTCTTTACTATGAAAATGCATTGCTGGCAATTTTTATTTTTTACAAAAATATATATATTTTTATTTTTTTTTATGAAAATGCATTGCTGGAATTTTTATTTTTTATAAAAATATATATATTTTTGCTAATTTTTTTTTACTATGAAAATGCATTGCTATAATTTTTATTTTTTACAAAAATATATATATTTTGTTAATTTTTTTTATTATGAAAATGCATTGCTGGCAATTTGTATTTTTTACAAAAATATATATATTTTTGCTAATTTTCTTTACTATGAAAATGCATTGCTGGCAATTTTTATTTTTTACAAAAAAATATATATTCTGCTAATTTTCTTTACTATGAATATGCATTGCTGGCAATTTTTATTTTTTTACAAAAATATATTTTTTTTGCTAATTTTCTTTACTATGAAAATTCATTGCTGGTAATTTTAATTTTTTTTACAAAAATATATATATTTTGCTATTTTTTTTTTTATGAAAAATGCATTGCTGGCAATTTTAATTTTTTTTACAAAAATATATATATTTTTGCTATTTTTCTTTACTATGAAAATGCATTGCTGGCAATTTTTATTTTTTTACTAAAATATATATATTTTTGCTATTTTTCTTTACTATGAAAATGCATTGGTGGCAATTTTTATTTTTTCACAAAAATATATATATTTTTGCTAATTTTCTTTACTATGAAAATGCATTGCTGGCAATTTTTATTTTTTTACAAAAATATATTTTTGCTAATTCTTTTACTATGAAAATGTATTGCTGGTATTTTTACTATAAAAATGAATGTTTATACTTTCATAGTGTTTTGACTCCAATTTGGTGGGTGGGAGGGTCACTAACAGGTGCTACCACTCCAGGTTAGGGTGGGTCTGGAAACAACAGCAATTAAGATTTGTTTCCACACCCTTCAAAACCTCGAATCTCCCGATCAGAGTCCTTGCTGTCGGATGCAGGTTATCGTTATACCTAAGTCTAGCGTTGATAGAAGAAAATTGATAAAAGTCGACGGACACCTAAACAGTGAAAAGTCTGAAACAGTGCCAGACTACGAAGATGGAGAAATTTATCGGCTCGATGGTGCCCCTTGCCATAGATCACGTGCAGAAAAGTTTCTTGTGTGAAGAAGATGTTCAACTTTTGGAAGACTGACCAAGCACAAATTCTTGCTTTCAATATAATTGAATCATTGTGGTAGGAACTGAAGAAACAAGTGCTCCAACGAAAAAAATACAATCTCCAAGACTTTTGGTATTCCTGCCAAGAAGAATGGGGAAAAAATCCCAATGAGAACATTACATGCGCATTATTTTTATGTATGAATGTAACGAACAGTTCGAATTCCAGTCGAGTTCGTTGCATTCACTTTCGCGCAAATATCCTTGGGAAAGGCCTAGATCCATCCTTTCTCCCCCGCTCCCGTCAGCTATGAGTTGAATATTTGGCTAAAGTGCGGATAATTTTTACTTACCCTTTTAATTAAACGTGTTAATCAACTGTTTTACTTATTAATAATTAAAATAAATATTTAACCATTATTTTGTCATTATTATTTCCTCTTTTTATTGCATGAAATATTTTCTCTTACCTATATTTTGATCAAATAATTTAAACACGGGGGAAAAGTAATTAGAATCTATTTCCTACAAGAGGTTTTATTTCGATTTCAATATAAGGAGAAAAATTAAATCGAACATTTTATATTTTTTCCATTTCTTTTCTATTTTTCAACACCTAATCACAATAAAAAGAATTCGCTAAAAACAAGTTGAGATGTGCAAAAAGTAATTATCTTAGAATTAAAAAAAACAACTCCAAACTTCTATATTTCTTCATGCAACAATTCTAAAACAAAATAGTCTTAAAAGTGGAAGGCGAAAAAAAATAGTTTTACAATTCTAATGTTCAAATTAAGAACAAATATTGAATGACACAATGATTTAGTCGATTTTTCACTGTTCCAACGGATAATAATAATAATAATAATAATAATAATAATAATAATCCCTGTTGTATTTGGAGCCCTAGGACTGGTTGGAAAAGATTGCAGTAGACTAATTGAAGGGATTCCTGGAAGTCCATGCCTCAAGGAGATACAAAATTTGTTCTGACAAGTACAGCCCACACCTTTACGAAGGGCTTTATCTATGTAATTTAATTCTTTTTTTTTTTTTTTTTTTTTTTTGTCAGTGAAAACCATCATGAACCATTTTCTAACCCGGAAAAAAGAAATGTGTAAACGTCAGAAATCAAAGAAAATAATAATAATAATAATAATGATAATAATAACTTTTGTCTTTATTCTATTTATTTACCTATTTTTCTATCACTTATTCTAACATTCATTAGCGATGAAAGTTTTTTTTCTAATCCGCTATTAATTTATGCTTGACTCAGGTGAATGAAAATTTTTTTTATCGGATGGCTGACTTTTAAATGAATCCTTGCCTAGACCATCGTTTTTATAGATGTTTTTCGATTAAAAATCTATGAAGGTTACATCTATTTTACTAAGTAAAAAAAAACTTTCTTTAAATAGATTTTATGCTTTCTCCTATTAAAAATCTATGAAGGTTACATCTATTTTACTAAGTAAAAACTTTCTTTAAATAGATTTTATGCTTTCTCCTATAAGAAAAAATCTTTCAAAAATATATCCATTTATTTTACTAAGTAAAAAACTTTCTTTAAATAGATTTTATGCTTTGTCTTATAAATCTATGAAGGTTACACCTATTTTACTAAACAGAAACCCGGGTGTTTTTAAATGTAACTTGTTATACTTTTTTTCGCATTGAAGTCTATATAGGTTACATATATTTTACTGAGCAGAAAACTGGATTATCTAAATAGATTTTATGTTTTTTTTTCTATTAGAAATCTATGAAGCATACATCTGCATTATTAAGTAAAAAAGGGTAATTTTTAATAGATTTCACGTTTTTTTTTCGAATTAAAATCTATGTAGGTTACATCTATTTTACTAAGCAGAAGTCTTTTTTAAGATTTATCATTTTTCTATCGATAACTTACGTACATTACATCTATTTTGATAAGTAGAGAACTATTCTTTTAGATTTTATGCTTTTTTCCAATTAAGTTCTATAAAGGTTCGATCTATTTTATTAAGTAAAAAATTGGGTGTTTTTTTTAAAAGATGTGCTTTTATCCATTTAAAATTTATGGAGGTTGTATCTATTTTGCTAAGTAGAAAATTTTTTTTTTTTTTATAGAATTTATGATGTTGTTCATTAAAAAAAATGTAATTACATTTTGTTTTTAAGAAACTATTTTTTAAAGATTTATCATTTTATGGACTGCTTTTCCCTTGACACCACTGTTATTTTAACTACCTTCACTTCTCAACAGTGTTTGTTTTAAAAAGCGATGATTAGAATTGTAATAAAACCCAAACATATGCTGACAGCGAATTTATACAATATTTTGCTCTTGAGAATTTACAACAAAAGTGTTAAACACTATTTACTTTATAAAAACTAACAGCATTGTATTAAAATTAATGCAATGCAATATATATCATTTATTAATTTATAAAAACATAAATACGAAAACAATTTTTTTTTCCTAAATTTATAAACATTTTTTGTTTTTGTTTTTAAGCGTTTCACCCCAAGCAAGGCGGGAAGCCACTAGGATGCAAGGGGTTACAGGAAATAGCAAGATCAGATAGGAGTGATAGAAAAAAGGATGAGGGTAGTGGATAGATCAAGGCAACTGGAGATGTCGATTGACATTACACTTGAATAGCTGGAGATTATAGCTCTCAGGGGAAACAGGAAAGGGAAGGAAGTTCCACAGGCGAGAGGTGCGAGACATGAAGCTATTAGAGTAGAAGAGACGGCTACATTTTAGGAGTTTCGACAGTGAAGGGGTGAGAGCGGGATGCCAGCCTCGTATATTGAACTCATGACGTCTGGGAACCAGCGAATGCAGCTCTTCAGAGCAATTTTTCTGAAAGTATTTGTAGAACAGACAGAGGGAAAAGACGGTGCGTCTGTGAGAAAGTGACTGTAGACGAGACCTGCCAGATCAGCAGGGCCAAATTATATTGCATATCCGCTTAAAGATTTTCATTATTAAATACGAAAAATACGTGATTTATATCAATTAAATTTTATTATTTACCATTTTATAAAGTTCGAATCAGTTGGAAATTAGCCGATATTTTGCCAACTATTCCAGTAAACAATATAATAAATAAATAATGTAGATAGACAATCTAATAGATAAATAGTATTTATTAGAATTGTTGTTAATTCTCAAGAACAAAGAAAATGTATAACTTCACTTTCATATGTTCAGGTTTTATTAAAATTCTGATAATCTCTTTTTAAGACCATGTACATTGCCGAGGAGTGAAGGTAGTTAAACTAATAGCGGCGTCAAGTGAGTGGCCATAGTTAAATGTAAATAACAAACAGAACAGAATTTACAAAGTTTACAATTAGCAATAACAAGAAAAGAAGAGTGCAAAAACAATATGAAGCAAGCAAATAATATATGCAAGGCAAATTAACTGTATGTAGGATGTAGCACAAGGACTTTTTTTTTTTCTCTAGGCAATTCCAGAGCCCGTGGGTTTGGGGAAAAATTTTGTAGACCCCTTATACATGGGTTTTCAAAGAATCAAAACATTATCTACCTCCCAATTTTACGACTCTACCCTTCGGTATAACCTCGTCTGGGTTTCTCTCTGCCTGAAGGCAGAGTTCAACAAGTCAGCCCTGAAACGGCAGATCTGGAGTTAGGTTATTTACCTTAGCATCCTCCAAGGTCGTTCTTTACAAAATTAATTCTGAAACAAACCTTACTAAGATTTTACAAAGGATTTTAAAGTCGTGGAGAGCCATGAACAACCTACCTAAAAGTTTGATAAATGGATGGCAGAGCAGGAATTTTCATAGTGAAAAGACAAACCTTACTAAGAGTTACAAAGGATAGGAAGTTGTGGAGAGCCATTATTAAGCTATATAACATGCTTGCATAAATGGATGGCAGAACAGGAAGCGGGAAGGGTAGTGAAAAGACAAACCTTACTAAGAGTTACAAAGGATAGGAAGTCGTGGAGAGCCATGATCAACCTATCTAAGAAGTTTGTGTAAATGGATGGCAGAGCAGGAATTGGGAGGGATAGTGAAAAGACCAACCGTACTAAGGGTTACAAAGGATAGGAAGTCGTGGAGAGCCATGATCAACCTACCTAAGAAGTTTGTGTAAATGGATGGCAGAGCAGGAATTGGGAGGGATAGTGAAAAGACAAACCTTACTAAGAGTTACAAAGGATAGGAAGTTGTGGAGAGCCATTATTAAGCTATATAACATGCTTGCATAAATGGATGGCAGAACAGGAAGCGGGAAGGGTAGTGAAAAGACAAACCTTACTAAGAGTTACAAAGGATAGGAAGTGGTGGAGAGATATGATCAACATACCCAACAAGCTTGTGTAAATATAAAGTAAACCAGTGAGTGAGAAGGATAGTAAAAAAAGCAAATTTTGCTAAGAGCTAGAAAGGAGAGGAAATTGTGGAGAGCTATAATCGCCCACGTTATGAAAGGACTCAGCAGCACTTAATTGAGAGAGTAGGTTGAACATCTAGAGAAAGTGCGTTGAACAGGGATGATGTTCAAACAAAAGATCACAATGATACATTTAAAGATATTACATATATATATTATTTATATATATATATATAAGAAATGGACAAGGTCCGACAATTTATTTATTAAAGACATTTTTTTATGTTTAACGTTGTTATTTTATAGATACAAGTATTTAAGCAAATGCTCTGTTTATGATAAACAGTATTAAATAACATTTACCGGCCTGAATGTCCGAGAAATTTTCATAGAAAAAATTCGTTCTTTGACAGGATTCGAACCTGCATCCTATACGGAACCGTCATTTACGCTGACGTGCCTTACCTCTGGGCCACAAAGAACCTTTCGGTAGACAAGGTCGAATTTACTGCTTATAAACTTTAAATAACATTTACCGGCCTGAATGAATAATACTGTTTATCATAAACAGAGCATTTGCTTAAATACTTGTATCTATAAATAACAACGTTAAACATAAAAAAAATGTCTTTAATAAATAAATTGTCGGACCTTGTCCATTATCTTAATATATGACGTCATTTGTTTACATTTGATACGCCAGAGCAGTTATGAATGTACGAGATTCATGGAAGATTAAAGATGGGATTATAGACATTAATTTAATCGCGCAACACAGAAACGAAGTTATCTGAGCAGAATGTATCAGTCTGTTAAATAGAATTTAAACCACAGTAACTTAATTCAATGAACTTCTACGACACATATGGAATGAGACATGCAGAATCTAGTTATGAAACTGCAACTGAATGCCACTAACTCTTTTATAATTTCGTGGCGGGGCCTTCTGTAACATGTCCAAAATGCGTAGCCCCCTTCATCCGCTGGTTCAACCACTGGCGGACCAAGACTAAGTGCGAATAATCCCAAAGACCCCAACGGTGGAACAAGCAGATGACGATTGCAACAGATATATTTGTATATATGTCTTAATTACTAAGACTTGTACCATTAAATCATTATTGTCTCAAAAGAAAAAAATCTTAGAATATAAAAGTATTTTTTGGCTTGTATTGATCCCATATGTATCAGATCCCATATTTATACGTTTTCATTCATACGTGTAAGTGTATCATAATTCTAGTTTTCCTGATTCCAATCCATATTTGATCTATAACTGAATCCATATTTATCTTCATATATATATATATATATATATATATATATATATATATATATATATATATATATGTGTGTGTCTGTATGTATGTGTGTGTGTGTGAAAAGTTCTGTTTAAAAAATTAGACACAGACAAATACACACAAACACACACACACACACACACACACATCTATATATATATATATATATATATATATATCGATTAGTGCAGTTAACGTTTTTCTCGGTAACTATAAAAAATAATTATTATGGTTAAGCTAAACAGTGTTTTACCGCATTAATCGAATATTATACATGCACTAATAGAATTTTGGTATATACAAATTTTAGCGTACTAGTCGAAAAAGAATTAATCGAATGCGCACTAATTGAAATATATATATATATATATATATATATATATATATATATATATATATATAATACCAGTTTATAATTGGTAGTGATAATTCCAAGGAGGACATTAATCCAACGAAGTCAATGTTAGTTACAGAGCAATATATAATGATAAATCTAATCAAATGAATTCTATAATAATAATAATAATAAAATAATCTATCAAATGAATTCGTCATACATAGAAATAAGTAAAGTGATACTCCCAGAGAATACCACATTTGTTAAAAGTGACAGTGACTTACTTCCAGTGAAAATTCTTGAGAGTGCAGCCATCGAAACTTACCACATATTTATACAACACAGTTCAAATGTTACAGGCCATTTCTGTTAATTTTTTAAACTGAGCCAAAATATTATTTTGAGTCTGTCTATATTTCTGAGATGAGGTATTAGGTACATTATTTACATTATTCGGACTATTGTCCTCATCTTTGTCGTCATATTTATCAGAACGTTTCAGCCGAAACGTTGTGAAAAATATGGCGACAAAGATAAGGACAATAGTCCGAATATTGTAAATAATGTATTCATTATTTTGTAATTTAAATAAAAGAAAATTATTATACATGGTTAAAAAGAAAGTGAGACATGATTTTTTATTATGACTAAAAGAAAAAAATCATCCTATGATTAAATTTTGCTCTACTTTAGTCTTGATTACTGCAGCACAAATTTTTGACATTCGTTGCAAAGGTTTCTCCAAATATAAGTTTGATAATTGATTCCATTCTTTTTTTAATGATCTCTTTTTCATTTTTTTATTCTTCTGTCAAATTCATCCCATGCTAATTCTAGGGATGGCTTCACTATAGTGTATACTAATTTATGAAACATAGTTTAGATGTAACACAATTCTAGAAGTATAGAGCACCCAGTGAGAACCGAACTCATTAAAATGAATAGGCATGACTTCGATCCTCACTGGGTGTTTTTAATTCCTTTTTCCTTTTTTTTGCATCTAATCTATGTTCAATGATAATTTAAGATATATATATATATATATATATATATATATATATATATATATACTAGCAGCATGGCCCGGCTTTGACCGTGCTTGATTCAAAAATCGTACGACTCATACAGCAATCGCTATCACTTGACTTAAAATATTTTTGCCCTTCCTTGCTTTTAAAGGAGTGCCTTTTGCCGTGCTGATGTTGCTACATGCCTTACTTCTTGCCTATCTCACACTGCGAATTTTTTCGAAGCTCTATACTAAACATTAAATCTGTTACGAAAAAAGAACTAAACAAAATGAACACAAAATGATCAGCTTTAAAAAAAAGGACTCGTAACTGGAAAAACCGAATGAAAAAGAATGTTAACAACAAATACTTTTTTTTACACCCAACCCAGTTCTGCCGAATCAGAATCAACGTTGAGTTTAAGCAAGCGAATGAGCCAATTGGAGTAAAGTGCCATGCAGATTTAAATTTTTTCCCACATGTGACGAATACAGCTATCGATTTTTTTTTTTTGTGCTAGCATGCAAGTTAACATTCGTGTCAGTCAGCTGTTGGCTCTCACGCTGGCCGATAGAATCTTTCTGCCTTTTCGTGGCAGCCAGCTATAGGCTCTCACTCTGGCCAGTAGAAAATGGCCGCAAACTACATGAAAACTGCCGTAGAAGCATGAAAAAAAATCGTCTATTTCCACTATCGATGGGAGTTGGGAAATGCAAAGTCGGTCTTGGCCTTCCCGCTAACTTGGAGCATGTGCATATAAATTTTGGTGCAAATCCGTCGAAAATTGGGCTGTGCATTCGTCACACACACACACACACACACACACACACACACACACACACACACACACACACACACACACACACACACGCACACACACACATCCTGCCTTTTATAGATAGAGATATATAGTAAATCACTATACATACATATATATATATATATATATATATATATATATATATATATACAAATAATATAGATAACTATACTCGTCTCGAAAATCCTCGAATTTTTGATTTGCCACTAATCAAATCAATCTCGAAGGAAAAAAAGGTTTTAAAAAAAGAAAGAGCTAGAAACATGAAAGTCTGTCGAAAAAAAATCGCACAGATGCAGGTTTGAAGCCCAAAGAAAAAAACCCCGACACGAGTAAACAACTAACTAAAAAGAGCTCAATACAACCGTAGAGCAGACCTAGATAAACCTAGTGAACCAGACAAACCTACCCAGGTTTCACCTAAACGGATCGTCAGGGAAATATATATATATATATATATATATATATATATATATATATTTCTGTATTGATATATGCCGTATTGTTATATTCTAGTGCTGTATATAGAATGTTTTTATGGTACGATCCATGTTTGAAATTAATTTCTTGAGTAAATCTAGGACTTCCGTCCGTCGTGTTAAGGTGTTGATATACATTCGTATTCGTATATATTTCGTTATACTTACTTGGCTTATGTCAGAGGGTATCCCTCAGACGAGGCTCTGCCGAAGGGCAGAGCCTCGTTTCGGGAAACTGACGGGCTTGGATATCTCACTTTAAACTCGGCCTTGTGCCACATCTGGCTGCGTGGGGCAGCGGGTAAATAATTATATTTCGTATACACTAATGCCTAAAGTGAGCCTTGGAGAGTGAAGAAAAAAAAAACAATATGTTTCTTCTCGCATTCCAAGCACTCACCATTACCGTAAAACGATAGCAAGTTGTAAACAACTCTTTTTAAAATGAGATCAACACGTTGTATATAGCACAACTAAACACGTTTAGTAAGTGATAATTTCGTAGTTAGAAGCGCGTCTGGTGTGTGATAAAAGTACATATCTTAGCAATTGAGGCCGATTTACTTGCTTGATTTCTTTTGTTCGACTCGAATTCATAAGCACCTGCTTTAAGGATTCATAGTCTGATTGTTTGCATGAATTCGAAAAAAAAAAAAAAAATCAGTAAATAAAAAGCATGAAAAAGAAATGAGCCTGCAGACTGTATTTATGTTTATATAGCAGCAGTCACTATTTGACCTGAAAATAAAAGTAAGAAAAAGATATGTCACTAATTAATATAACATAAAGAGGATCTGGTTGGAAAATTACATGGAAACATTTTTAACATTTTGTGTTGGCGACACACTTAAAAATAACATTTTTCACGACACATGTTTGTTTTGCAACAAGTCATATATATATATATATATAAATATATCTAAAAAGAAATAATTTATTGAATAAATTCACTAACTGTTAACCTATTAATACACCACAGCCATTTTTCGGGACTGTAAGTATAGGTTGAAACCTATAATTAATACCGGATTTTTTAAGAAATAAACCTATAACTATAAACCTTAATTTTAGTGGCCCTATTATTTTTAGTTGCTATCCTTGTTTTTTTTTTTAAACAGTGAAATAATAACAGCTGACCTAGACTTCGTAGTCGTACTGAAGTTATATCAATCCAGGACAGTTGTTATTAATTTCACTGTTTAAGAAAAAAAAAAAAAAAAAAAAAAAAAAAAACAGGAGTAACAAATACTCAAATACGTGTACCCAATAAAATTATGTTTATAGCAATAAGGAATAATGTCTAATAATGAAGACATTCAAAATTTACTCTAAACCTATAAATAAATCAGGATTATTTTACAATCTTATAATTAATACTAGATTTGTTTATAAAGCTATAATCAATATCAGATTATTATAGAAACCTATATTTAATATTAGATTATTTTATAAACCTATAATTAATACCAGATTATTATAGAAACCTATAATTAATACTGCGTTATTATAGAAACCTATAATTAATACTGCGTTATTATAGAATCCTATAATTAACACTGGATTATTTTATAAACCTATAATTAATACCGGATTATTATAGAAGCCTATAATTAATACTGCGTTATTATAGAAACCTATAATTAATACTGGATTATTTTATAAACCTATAATTAATACTGGATTATTATAGAAACCTATAATTAATACTGGGTTATACAAACCTGTTTTACTGTGAACATCAATCAAAAGGAAAGAGCTAGTAAGTGCATTAAATTGTCGTGTGAAACCATTTTGGAATGTCTCGATTTTAGCCAATATTACAAGGGCTGGTCACCTACTGAGGATCGATCTCAATCAAGATTTATTCAGCCGAGAACTTTCTAAAGGTTTTTGTATTACTTTATATTTAGAAAATATTTTTTTATATCCACCAGTATTTCAAAATGTATATGAAAAGAAATAATTCAATGAAAAATTTTCCTTAATTAAAGACAAAACAGGTAATTCATTACACTAAGATCTTGTGTCGCAGCATTTTGGAAAGCTCAAATTTTGCTCACCTTCCCACGGTAGCAAAGGTGGGATTATCCCACTATGTCTGACAGGTTATTCATCTTAACGCCTGCTAGGTAAGATTGTATAAAACAGTATAAAATGTTGAAAAAAAAAAAAAAAAAACAACAACAAAAAACAAAAAAAACAAAACACAAACCCTTTCTTTTTTTCATTTTTCCTCTTGCTGACTAGAGGATGCCGTAGTGACAAGACGTGTCTCCTTTCCCCAGCTGGGAGAATTCCTCAAACCAAAACAAAGACATAAGTCGGCAAATCCTTCGTTTTTGAGTGATTAACTTTAAACTAAGTTTACGACAGAAGGCACCGTGTTGCCATGCAGACTAGGTTACATTTGTTATTCGTGGCTAGTCTGGTTAACGTGTATATTAGTGTGCTAACTGAGAAGCGTTCCGTTTAAGAATGGCAGTATATTCATACCGAGTCAGATAGGATTTTTACATACGGCCGCGCCTGTGCTAATGAATGCGAGGCTGCACGGCTGTATCAGATTGCGTTTCCAGACATAAGGCAGCCGAATCATCCAACCTTTGCTGCTGTTTATCGTCGTGTTGCTGATACAGGATCCCCGGCAGCACAAACTATGGATTGGGGAATACCAAGATCCGCTTGTACGCCTCACCACGAAGAACACATTCTGCAGGCTGTCGGAAACGATCCAGGTATTAGCACACGTCAAGTAGCGGATATGTATCTATATGGACTTTTGTCCTTGTTATGGTGTGAGGAAGCCTCCCCCAAAGTTTGTAAAAGTATTTTGATACGCCCTGTATATGTGCGTATGTATGCATGTATGTATGTGTGTGTGTATATGCACATGCGCAAGTTTTTTTTTTCTTTTTGAATGTTACCGATATCTCACCTGAGAAAAAATTATAAACGGTCTTGTTTACGTTGTTTTTGTTTCATGTTGATATTGTTCACGCCTAAGTCATTCAGTGAACAGCTTAAAAAAAAGAAAGAGAAATTTACATTTATTTTTCGTCTCTGTTACTCTCGTTAAATCGATGCAAAATAAACTACAAATGTCTTGTTTACCAACCAGTCACTGTGGGACTACTTTTGACAACCCCATAGTAGAAAAAAAACAAAACAAAGCAAAACAAAAAAAACAACTGGTATCGCATAACAATTGCACACAAGAGAAATAGTAAACTTAAAGGTGGGCTTGTTATCATGAGATGATGAGTACAAAGATTTTTCACCGGATCATTACCATTTGGTTAAAAAAAAAAAACAACAAATATTCCTATTCATGACTAACCCAACAGTGATCCCTGTCGACGGTATCTAGTTTACACCGGCAGTTTTTACACTCGAGGAGAGAGAATCTTTCAAAAGTGGACACTTTCCGGATGAGTAACCTCAGAACTTGTTGCAATCTTTACCTTCTGAATCAAGTATAAACCCGACTAAAGTTTACATTTTAAATCAAGTATTAACAAGAGCCATGTTTACTCTATAAAACCGGACCAAGTTTACCTACTGAATCACGTATAAACCAGGCCAATGTTTACCTTTCTGGCTCAAATATAAATCGTTTCAATCTTTTACATTTTGAATCAAGTATAAACCGGGCCTATGTCTACATTTCTGGCCCAAATTTAAACCTCCCAAGATTTACATCTTGTATCAAGTATAAAGCAGCCCAATGTTTACCTTTCTGGCTCAAATTTAAACTGGATCAATGTTTACATTTTGATTCAAGTATATACCGGACCGGGGAGGCACGATGAAGTAATGGATAGCGGTTTGGATTGAGGAATCGGAGAGCCGAGTTCGAATACGTGAATACCCTTGGGAAAGGTATGAATCCACTTCTTCTACCCCCTCCAGCTATAAGTAAATAGCTGGACAGACCGGGTTCTATAGCCTTGGATGGTAACTGTTCTACCGCAGAAAGAAACGGCAAACTACTGTGGGAAAAAATCTGCCTCGTCAGTCATGTATCGAAAGATACATGATCGCCTAAGAGTATATCACGCATGGCACATAACTGACTGACTGACGTGCTAATACCCTTGGGAAAGGTAGGAATCCACTTCTTCTAAACGCCCCCACGCCCGCTGCCATGGGTAAATAGCAGGACAGGCCTGGTTCTATAGCATTTGATGGCAACCGGTCTACCGCAGAAAGAAAATGGCAACCCACTGAGGGAAAAAATCTGCCTCGTCAGTCATGTATCGAAAGATACATAGTCGGCTAAGCGCGTAACATGCATGGCACATAATTGACTGATGTACCGGACCATTTACCGAAGAAAAAGAAGAAAGAAGAAACCAAATAAATGTTTACATTTTGATTTAAGTATAAAACCGAAAAAAATATTTGCCTTTTGAACCACGTATAAAATGAACCAATGAATCAAGTATAAACTTGTGGGGCTCCTCACCTTTTTACATAAGATGGACTCGTCCATAGTATACTTATACTGACAGAGAGAATACCTGCTGGTTGAGATTCATTGAGATACAGTCTCGACGTCTGTCGAACTCTCTGCTTTGGCAGAGAGGAACCCGGACGAGGCTTTGCCGAAAGGCCAAAGTTTCGTCCGGGGAGGTAGATATATGTGAACCCGCCTAGGCGGGTTCAAAGGTTATATTTTTGGCCGAGCCTACGGGCTCGGAGAAACCCACTTACTTAAACTCGGCCTTTAACATACATTCGAGATACGTTGAGACAGGTTGAGAGATACGGAGACAAACACAGGGTGTTCTCATAGAATTATACAAGAGTCCAGATATATATATATATATATATATATATATATATATATATATAAATTAATTACGGCTTTACTTATAGAGACTTGTACATATACTTTCTAATAACCAGCATTCCTGCACTACTAAGCTTCACTTCAAGTCTGTATTCTTACGTTTAATACACTTATTTTTCTATCTCAATTACTGGCGTTGTTTATTTATTTGTGCAGGATTCCATTCTCGGAATCCACAACAAAACTAGACCGATTTTTCGTCGTTTATCTCAACTACAAGTCAAGTATAAATGTTTACCTTTATCGCAAAAGTATAAACCGAGCCAATAATTATTTTGACTTGAATATAAACTGGATCAATTGTTACCTTTTGGCTCATGTATGGACCGGGTTAATATATACATTTTTTAAAATAAGTATCAATCTGATCAATATTTAACTTTTGATTTGAGTATAAACCATGCCAATGTTTCTATTTGAACTAAAGAAAATGGACTGGATTTTTTTTTTTATATACTTTTGATTAAATATAAACTGGACCGATGTTTACGTTTTCACACAAGTATAAACTGGGACCTCTATATTTTGAATCAAGTGTAAACCGAAACAACGTTTACCTTTTGACTCACGTATACGAGGGTGGGCTGAAACGTTTGTCGGAGTTAACTCATCCTTAATTTCCGTTTTGTTTTCTAGGGGACGCTATCCCTACACTATAAATACGTGGCGACTTCTTGCTACATTCTCTTTTTCACTTCGGTATTTCAGCGGACACTACGACAATGTAGGCTCTCGCAGAAGATTGCGCTTTTCCTACATGTGGAAGACGCTATGAACATTATGCACACATGAACACACGTACGCACGAACATTCATTGGCACACGAAATTACCCACACACGCACGTTAATGTTTTGTCCATTGTAATTTCCTTTGTTGTTTAATACACATATTTGTTTGTACATGTATATCGGTTCTTGTTTTAATTTACATTTTTTTTTTTTTGGTTTGACTTATCTTGAGTCCGCTATATATTTGTAGTGGATTTAATTAATTTCAGGAGTTCATATTACAATGCGTACAAACCGCACGTTCCGATACAAGTTCATCGATTGATTATGAAGAAGTGATGCTAGAACTGTAAAATCTGGCATGCATTAATTTCAACCATTCTTGTTAATAACTGCATTGTTTTTTTCCAGATCCGAGGATGGCATGAAAAGTTCATAGGCTGACTATGAAGGAATGATGTTAGAGCTGTGAAATCTTCTATGCATTAATTTCACCTCTTCATATGAATAAGTGCATAGTTTCTATCTGACATTCGAATGTTCAAAAGAAGACTTCAAAAGGGACAAGTAGCGATTGCTTTTGAAAATGGACAAAATTTGGCATTGTGGTGTTATCAAGTACCTGCAGAAAAAGGTTTTACCTTCAGTGATATGCGGACATGGTTACCACATTAGCGGATGACGCCCCAGGTTTATCAACAGAGCAAAAGTGGACATTTGAATATAGGAGAAGGAAGAGTCTTCATGACACCACAGAGGAAAGCATTGATCGTGTTCACTACATGATGATAGATGACAGCTGATTGACTATAAATCAAATAGCCAAATACCGTGAGAGATTTGAGAATATTCTGCACAATGAATTTGGCACGACGAAGGATTCTGCTCGGTGGGTGCCACGTCTTCTGGGACCTAATCAAAAGCGCACCAGGCTGATCACATCACTGGAAGCTCTGATACTTTTTCTGGCAGATCCGGCAAAATGTTTTCACTGAAAACAAAAATAAATCGTTTGAATCTGTGTCACAATTTGAAGTAACAATTACGAACTGACCCACTTTCATTCCAAAACAAGGACATAAAAAATCAGTTTGACCGTTTATATGACGTCGCTTTGTCTGATATGAAATTTGTCCCATCAAACGAGAGTTCACCGGAATTAAAAAAACAGTTTCGTAACTACACAGAACACATTCATTGAAAACGTATGTAGCAACATTCGAAAGTCCCCAGGGAAAATAATATAAACTGATATCTGATTGTTCAATGAAGACTTCCATTGTAACTAGTAAAGACTACACTTGAAAATGGACAAAATCTGGCATTGTGGTGTTATCAAGTACCTGCAGAAAAGAGTTTACCTTCAATGATATGCCGACATGGTTGCTACGTTAGGGGATGTCGCCCCAGGTTTATCAACAGAACAAAAGTGAAAAGTTGAATTAAGTAGGTAGGAGAGTATACAAGATGACACCATCGAGGAAAGCATTGATCGTGTTCACTAAATGGTAATAGATGAGAGGCGATTGACTATAAACCAAACAGCCAATGCTATTAGCATGTCCCGTGAGAGAGTTGAGAATATTCTGCACAATGAACATGGCACGACGAAGGTTTCTGTTCGGTAGGTGCCACGTCTCCTGGGACTTTATCAAAAGCGCGCCAGGCTGATCACATCATGGGAAGATCTGACATTGTTTGTGGCAGATCCGGCCAAATGTTTATACCGCTTGTTTTCACTGGAAGCAAAAATAAAACGTTTGAATCTGTATCAAAATTCGAAAGTCCCCAGGAAAAATAATATAAACTGATTTCTGATTGTTCAATGAAGACTTCCATTGTAACTAGTAAAGACTACACTTGAAAATGGACAAAATCTGGCATTGTGGTGTTATCAAGTACCTGCAGAAAAAGGGTTTATCTTCAATGATATGCCGACATGGTGGCTACGTTAGGGGATGACGTCCCAGGTTTATCAACAGAGCAAAAGTGGACATTTAAATTTAGGAGGAGAAGGGAGAGTCTTCAAGATGACACCACCGAGGAAAGCATTGATCATGTTCACTACATGATGATGGAAGACAGGCGATTGACTATAAACCAAACAGCCAATGCTATTAGCATGTCCCGTGAGAGAGTTGAGAATATTATGCACAATGAACATGGTATGACGAAGGATTCTGCTCGGTGGGTGCCACGTCTTCTGACACCTGATCAAAAGCATGTATCATTTAATATTTATAAGGGTCTGTCACTTAAACATTTTCATCTAACACAGAAAAGCTTCGTTGAAACGACAATAATGAAAAGGACGAAAGAGAAAAAAAATGAACACAGGGGGTCAATAAGAAGCCACGACAAAAGTAAATTTATTACTTAAACAACAAATCAGTGTAAATATAAGTTCATACTGAGTTTAAAACAGAAAAAAAATACTCACGGCTCACCCTTGAGACACAGAGAACGAAGAAAATTCTACGGCTTGCACAAAGTTGATCGATGAAGTGTGATGAAAGCCGCTTTTGAAAAAATTATATGTTCAACTATGTAACAGCACTTTGAATGCTCCGTTAAAATATTCGTATAATATTATATATATATATATATATATATATATATATATATATATATATATATTCTCGTTGGTGTAAAAATAATGACGTAATAATGTCGTTTTTTGACGTTTTGAAATACATCAAAAAACGACATTATAGCGTCATTATTTTTCGCACCAACCTAATATATATAGTCATCCACATACAAGTCAGGTTCGCTGTATCACAGCTCATCAGTGTGTCTACACATCCGATTTCTTCAACCCGGAATGGAGAGTAAGAGATTCTACCACTATGCTATCGGTGCACGTCAGAGAAAGGGGAATTTTTAACGCATTATATACGTGATGTATACAAACGCCAGTAACCGATAGTGCTCAATTCATAATTGAAGAGGATGCGTTTTAATATTTTTTTTCAACAACCACTGCTTTTTTTTTTTAAAATATTTAAAAAAAATATATATATATATATATATATATATATATATATATATATATATTTCAACTTTTTTATTCTATTTTTTAAATAACCACTTTTTTTTTAAATAGAATAAAAAATTATATATATATATATATATATATATATATATATATATATATATTTTTTTATTTTATCTTTAAAGAAAACAAAACATGGCTAAAAATAGAATAAAAAAAAACAATATATACATATATATATATATATATATATATTTTATATTTTATTATTTTATTCTATTTAAAAAACAGTGGCTGCTTCTGCTATATATATATATATATATATATATATATATATATATATATTTATATATGTGTGTGTGTGTGTGTATGTGTGTATGTGTATGTATTTGAGTATTTAGGCAGCAAATTCTCTTTTAGGCATGGCTGATTGAATAAATTACAGACATTACGTCTGCTCATTTTTATTATAACCCTTTCATATTCACGATTATTTTTTCCGTATATTACAATCAAATGAAGTGCACTGTAAAGGTGGAAAACACTTTTATTTCCCAAATACTTTCCATCTATTTCTGAGATCATCATCAGGGATGCAACTTGTAAGGCAAAAGCTATGTATAGATATCCATTACTGAATTCTTTTCCCCTGTCGTTTAAATCCAGTCGCTGGCAGATATACTTTAGTGTTCATTAGAATTTTTCCATTTAAACACAAAAGAAATAAATCAGTAATGGATAGCTACAGACAGTTTTTGCCTTGCCAGTTGAACCTCTGATGAATATCTCGGAAAGAGATGGAATGTACTTGTGAAATAAAAGTGATTCTCACAATTACATTGCATTTCTTGCTTTATTCAATTGTAATATATGGAAAAATATTTGTGAATATCAAAGGATTATGATAAAAATAAGCAGACATAATGTTTATAATACATACATACATACA
>CAHIKZ030001738.1:0-35000 GCA_903632075.3 Acanthosepion pharaonis | reverse complement strand
TCAGGTAAATGCCATTATGTCCAATGCTGATTTTCAAGGCTGACTGATCTTCGCTACTTAGAAGAATGGCGATTGCAACTTTTCGTTTGTCACCTTGAGTCAAACTTAACAAAGATACGTCTTTCTCTGTCTCTCTTTCTCTCTCTCTCCCTATTTTATATCTATTTTTCTTTCTATCTATACAACTCATTACCTACATAGGTATAAATCCATCGCCACTGAGCGAATCTTGTCTGTACTTGTTTCACGCCTCATTGCGTCACTTCTTAAAGCCTTCACTGGAATTGTCTACAAACCTGCTTACATAAGTACAGATCTTATCACACGTAATCTTAATTGCATAGCCGTAAATAAAGAAATCGTTTCAGTGCACCTGTTCTCAATTGCTTTGATAAACTTGGAATGTTTTACAAGAATGACAGCGGGGGGCTTTAGAAGACGCTTAGAAATTCATTGTGATATTCAGAATGCAATATAAGCTATGAATTATTTATTTTATTTTCCATATGAATAAAACTGACGGAAAAATGTTTATGCTAATTAATGAATATACAGTATCATCAGTAACATTAATTAATATTTTGAACACAGATTAATTTAGGGAGACGTTGATAATTTAGTCTTCTTTTTTGTTCAGTATATGTTCAAGATATGGGCGATCATGGCCCTGCACAACTTCCTTTCGTTTGTAGCTCTAAGCCAGGGGTTTCCAACCTTTTGTACGTCATCGCCGGCTTTCACATGTAAAGAAATTCCACCGCCCACCTGCACAGAAAATATTCAAAAGCATACCAAAATTGTTTGGTAAACAACAACAAAAAAAGCCGCTGATTTCTCTCTATAAACCTGGCTAAATAAATATATGATGATTACGCCTAATAAAAAGGAATATTTCAAAGGTCCTACGGGACAATATTCTAGAGGATTAAAACATTCATTAGGGAATTTGGTAACAGAATAATTTTAAGTTCAATCTCTGGGTTGGGCAGTGTGTATTGGTCTCAGTCGAATCAGGAGCAACAACGGAGCAGTAATAAAAATAAGGTCCAGACAAAATAAGTCTAGATAGGTAGTAGAACTGGATCGAGTTAAATAAACGGTTCTGTTTGCAATTCCCTGTATGCATCGTCATAAACCTGATGAAGGCCGGATGGCACAACGGCTGAAACGTTGTAATAATGAGATGAGGACAACTGTCCTCTTGTAAATAGTGTCAACAATGATAACTCCTCACCCAGAAATTCACCCAGAAATTAAAATCCAAATATAATTGTGTTTTTGCTTTTAAAGAAATACATGCGTACGTATATAATTAAAAGTATTATATAGTTTTACTTAAATTCCGTTGTTCGGAAAATAATGTCCGATTTTAGAATAAACATTTAAGTGTGTTCTAATATATTAGGATGTTCGGAAAATAATGTCCGATTTTAGAAAAAAACATTTAACTATGTTCTGATATATTACGATGTTCGGAAAATAATGTCCGATTTTAGAATAAACATTTAACTGTGTTCTAATATATTAGGATGTTCGGAAAATAATGTCCGATTTTAGAATAAAACTTTTATTTTCTAATATGTTAGGAAAATTAATGTCTGATTTTATAATAAAGATTTCAGTTGTGTTCTAATATATTAGGATGTTCACAAAATTATGTCCTATTTAAAAATGAATCTTTTGTGTTCTAATACATTAAAATGTTCAGAAAATAATGGTCAATGTTAGAATAAAAATTTTGTGTTCTAATATATTTGAATAGCGGAAAATAATGTCCAATTTTATGTCCATTTCTGTGTTCTACTATGTTAGGATCTTGGGAAAATAATTTGCGATTTTAGAATAAACCTTTTAATGTCCGATTTTAGATGAAACATTTTAATTATATTCTGACAGATTAGGATGTTCAGAAAATAATGTCCGATCTTTTGTGTTGTAATATTTTAGAATGTTCGAAAAATAAAGTCCGATGTTAGAATATATCTTTTCATTGTGTTCTAATATATTAGGATATTCATAAAATAATGTCCGATTTTAGAATCAAACTATTGTTTTCTTATTTATTAGGTTGTTCGTAAAATAATGTCTGATTTTAGAATCAAGCTATTGTGTTCTAATATATTAGAATGTTCGTAAAATAATGTTTAATTTAGAATAAAATTCTTGTAACCTAATATATTATTTTATTATAAAATTTTTAATTGTTTTCTAATATATTAGGATGTTCAGAAAATAATGACCAATTTTAGAAGAAAACTTCTGGTATTCTAATATATTAGGATGTTTGGAAAATAATGTCAGATTTTTGAATACACCTTTTAATTGTGTTCTAATATATTATGATATTTGAAAAATAATGTCTAACTTAAGATAAATACTTTGTGTTCTAATGTATTAGGATGTTAGGAGGATGATATCAGATTTTAGAATAAATATTACAGTTTCGTTCTTATGTAATAGAATTTTCGAAAAATAATGTCCGATTTTAGAATAAACTTTTTTTTTTGTTTTAATATAATAGGGTGTTCGAAAAATAATGTCTGATTTTAAAATATACATTCTAATATATTTGGATATTCAGAAAATAATGTTCGACTTCAGATTAAAACTTTTGTGTTCTAATATATTAGGAGGTTCGAAAAATAATGTCCGATGTTAGTATAAACATTCTAATTGTATTCTAAAATATTTGAATGTTAGGAAAATAATATGAAATTTTCGAATAAATGTCTTTATTGTGTTCTAATATATTAGAATGTTTAGAAAATTATGTTCGATTTTAGAATAAACGTTTCAGTTGTATTCTAATATAATAGGACGTTTCAAAAATAATGTCCGATTTTAGAATATTCCTTTTAATTGTGTTCTAATATATTAGGATGTTCGGAAAATAATGTCTGATATTACTACAAAACATTAGTGCTCTAATACATAAGGATGTTGGGAAATTAATTTTAATTGTATTCTAATATTTTAGGTTGTTCGGAAAATAATGTCCATATAGGGAATAATCCTTATTTTTAGGATGTTGGGAAATTAATGTCCGATTTTAAAATAAACCTATTGATTGTGTTCTAATATATTAGTATGTTCAGAAGATAATGTCCGATTTTAGAATGAACGTTTTAATTGTGCTCTAATATATTAGGGTGTTTCGAAAATAATGTCGGATTTTAGAATATTCCTTTTAATTGCGTTCTAATATATTTAGATGTTCGGAAAATAATATCCGATGTTAGAATAAAACGTTCGTGTTCAAATATATTAGGATATTGGGAATATAATATGCAATTTTAGAACAAACATTTTTGTTCAAATCTAGTATGCTGTTCGGAAAATAATGTACAAATTTACAACAAACCTTTTGTGTTCTAATGTATTATGACATTCGGAAAATATTGTCCGATTTTAGAATAAATCTTTTGTGTTCTTAGATATGACGATGTTCGGAAAATAATGCCCGATTTTAGAATATACCGTTTGATTGTGTTTCAATATATTAGGCTCTTCGGAAAATAATGTTCGATTTTAGAATATGCCTTTTTATTGTGTTTCAATATATTAGGCTCTTCGGAAAATATTGTCCGATTTTAGAATATACCTTTTTATTGTGTTTCAATATATTAGGCTCTTCGAAAAATAATGTTCGATTTTAGAATATACCTTTTTATTGTGTTTCAATATATTAGGCTCTTCGGAAAATATTGTTCGATTTTAGAATATACCATTTTATTGTGTTTCAATATATTAGGCTCTTCGGAAAATAATGTTCGATTTTAGAATATACCTTTTTATTGTGTTTCAATATATTAGGCTCATCGGAAAATAATGTTTGATTTTAGAATATACCTTTTTATTGTGTTCAATATATTAGGCTCTTCGGAAAATAATGTTCGATTTTAGAATATACCATTTTATTGTGTTTCAATATATTAGGCTCTTCGGAAAATATTGTCCGATTTTAGAATATACCTTTTTATTGTGTTTCAATATATTAGGCTCTTCGGAAAATAATGTTCGATTTTAGAATATACCTTTTTATTGTGTTTCAATATATTAGGCTCTTCGGAAAATAATGTTCGATTTTAGAATATACCTTTTTATTGTGTTCAATATATTAGGCTCTTCGGAAAATAATGTTCGATTTTAGAATATACCTTTTTATTGTGTTTCAATATATTAGGCTCTTCGGAAAATAATGTTCGATTTTAGAATATACCTTTTTATTGTGTTTCAATATATTAGGCTCTTCGGAAAATAATGTTCGATTTTAGAATATACCTTTTTATTGTGTTTCAATATATTAGGCTCTTCGGAAAATAATGTTCGATTTTAGAATATACCTTTTTATTGTGTTTCAATATATTATGCTCTTCGGGAAATAATGTTCGATTTTAGAATCACCTTTTATTCCTGAATTAATCTATTAAAACTGTTTAAATCAGTCAAATTAGGAAGAATCTTATTTATTTCTTCCATCCAGTGACAATGTTATTCATGTCTTTACGATAAAACACTAAAGGTTTTAATGCAATTTCTGCATCTTCTTCGTGGCAGAATGACTTTTGGCTAAAAATATAATAAAAAAAAATGCTCGGAAAAGCGGTAGTCATTTGGCGAGAATTCAGTCTAATATGGTGAGTGGGGTAAATTCTCGTATCCGAAGTACGTGCATTTACATTTTTGAACGAGTTGAATCTTTGTCATAATGCTTTTCAAAATGCTGCTAATATTAGCAAGGAATGAGATAGATAACCTACTTTTGATCGGACACTGTGCTTCTGGTTTCTGTAGATCCGTAGTGGGGATACGAATATTAAGTATCAGGGTGGTAGAAAATGTTTATCTGCAACTGCCATTCAACTTTTGAAAACACAAGTCGAACAAAACCTACGTAAAGTGTCAAAGAAATGTTTCAGATAATGGGTGTCAGCGTTACAGCAAAATATCGGACCATCTCAAGAAAATTGGAAAATTGATGAAACTCAATAAATGGGTTTCACATAAACTCAGTGAATATCAAGGATTTCGGCGTTTTAAAGTGTGTTTGATACAGCATCTGCGAAATTTGATCGAGCCATTTGATCGAATGGTAACTTATGATGAGAAATGGAACCTTTATGCCAATTGTAAACGACCGGCCCAATGAGGAAGGACCCAAACATTTTCCAAAACCGAAATTACAGCAACAGAAGATTATGGTGACTGTCTGGTGGTCCGACATTAACGTTATGCATTACATCTCTTTGGGAAAAAAAAACCAGAGCATCACTGCGGAATTTTAACATCAGCAAATGGATGGATTGCACATTCACTTAAGCAAAATGTGACCGGCACTGGTTCATCGTCGCGGTCCAATTCTGCTTCCTGACAATGCACGGCTACATGTTGCCATGGTTACATGGCAGAAGTTTACAGATTTGGGATATAAGACTTTGAGACATCCACCATATTTCATTGATCTCACGTTCACTAACTATCAAGTTTTCAACAATTTTGATAATTTTTTTTAACCCAAAAGACATTCCGTTGAAAAGAAAATTTTTGCCAAAAGTGTCGGGTATATATCCGGCCAAAGATTTAATTTGTTTATTTAACAGCATATCAACTCTGTATGGGTCATTTAATGCCGGAATTTCATTTTCTTGGGAGCTTTGAAGAAATAAAAATATGTTACTCTACTTACACAATTGAATACACGACAGTCGATGCGTAGCTTTTGCGCATATACAAGTTTGTGTGGACATAATTACTACCGGAGGAGATATGTGTGTTTTATGTTGTAATTTTATTGAAGTTCTACTTTGGAATACAGTTTGACTTCTTTAAGAAATTGTTGGATACTACATGGATTGATGTCATGAAAGTTCTTTCATATTGATTGATATATTGTTGGTAATTTTATTACAAATAGGTATTGTTGGTAATTTTTTCTATAAAAATTTATTGCTGGTATTTTTACTATAAAATGTATACCTATATTTTCATGGTATTTTTTTCGGGGTGGGGGAGGTCACTATTTGTTCATGGCTATGACGCTAATAGGTGCGACAAGCCTGGGTAAGGTTGTAACTGGGAACAAAAACAATTAAGAGGTGGTTCTACGCACCCTGATCAGAGGACTTGCTGTCGGATGTACTTTATCGTCATACCCAGGACTCTCAGGCCAAAGTTTACCAATGGGGCCATTTATAAAATCGTCCAATGTTTACCTATAGGCTAAAGTATAAACCCATTTGCTAAGAATGTTGGTTCACTGTGTCGTTCAAGACAATTTTTCTCTTCAGAATCTATCTTACATAACTATAAGTCTACCATTAGACCATGCTTAGAATATTGCTGCCGTGTGTTGTTCATGATGACGGTCGTCTTTGAGTATAGAATCCAGAGGTTAGCAGTGAATATTTCGAAGACAGTAGGGAAGCGTTGTTCAGGTTAGCAGTGGATATTTTGGTAAAAGTAGCAGAGCGTATTTCGTCCTTCTGTTTCTCTTCGCCTGACAAGCTGGGACTGGGCATTCTGGTAGAGTAGACAAAATGGCCGCCTTTATACACGACGGATTGAATGTTCTACGTCTTCTGATTGGTTAACCTTCTATTGGTGGACTATAAAGTGAGTCAAGTCATTTTGACTGGCTCACTAGTTATGTATATATATATATATATATATATATATATATATATATATATATATATATACACAAAAAACTGTAACACCGTGTAGGGTACAGTGCCCCTGCTATTTAACTTGAGCTCCTTGAAAAAATCCAAAGAAGAATCAGCAATATTATTGGTCCTGGTCTGGCAGCTCGGCATCAGTCACTTTCCCACCTCCAGTTGCCTCTGTGTTTTTCCTATAAATATTTTCATGGTAATTGTTCGGATGAACTATTCACTATATTTTTCTCCTTATGTTGAACATAAGCTAACCCTCTCCGAAATTAGGCTAGTTTAGTGTTGTTTTTGCTTCTTTAGTTTCTTCATTCCAGTTAACTTAGCTAAGGGTATGTATGCTCATTAGCCCCCTTTTATTTCTGTCCCCATTAATTCTTTGGTTTAATTCCCCTTCCTCCGTTCGAGTGTGATTTTTCTATTTGTTGTTGTGCCTGAATGGGTGTGTGTTTTATGTGAGTGTTTGGGATGAATGAATGTTTTATATTATTAAAGTCCCGCATTGATTTCATCCAGTTGACTGATGTTTCTGCCACATTTATAGATTTTGCGGTTTTTATTACTAACATTGTTTTGGTATCTATCTATATTATTTTGTTTAATTTCTTGTAAATAGTTTTGTTTTTCATATTGTATATACTCATTGAAGCTATTTTTAAATTGTTGTTTTATTCCCCTCCTCACACAGACAATGAACTGTACATATGGGGACTAGTTAGGATTTTCATAGAGACAATGAGGTATTACGGTGGATGTAGGAAGAAAGGTTAGTAAGAATGGGTTGTTTTGGTGTTACGAATATTGTGGTATGTCTGCGGCTAGCTAAGTTCATAGTTAAGTCAGAAGAAGACGTTCCTTTTCCCCATGCCATATTTTGGCCTTGTGCCACATTTTCTGTATTTGAAGCGAAAATCAATATCGCTCTTCGCTGTGGTACCTAGACTTTTATTTTTTAAAATTAAGCCCAGTACTAGACAGGCGTCGAGATCTCTTCAATTTACAGTTGAGCTGGCTAGATCTAGCCGTAAGTTCTATGCTAACGGTTTTTTTTTTCTTGCACTTCTTGCTTGTGGAAATCTCTTCCGGTTCCATGATTTCCGGCCAGTTTTAGTCTGTAGGAATTTAAATGCAGTGTTAATCGCTATCTACTGTCCATCTGATTACTCTTTTCTCTTCCCGATGATTATTATTGGTTCTGTTCCTAATTCTTTGACACCCTGTAACTCTTTATATCTTTGTGGCTTTATTGCCTTGCATGGGGTACTACCTATGACTTCTTCACAAAAAATTCTCAATGTTTACCAAATGAGTTAAGTACAATATAAACAAAAAATCGACATTAAATAAAGGAACGAATTATACAACACAAACCGACTATGATTATACACTAGTTTCAAACTAAACTAATCTCGCACTACTAACGGCTTGTTAGTGAGTCCGGTCATGAATTAAGAATTAAATAAATTCTCTCGAGGCAAAAGGGTTGACTAATTTCAAGTGACCGGAAGGAATCCCTGAAATTACAAAAAGAGAAAGTGTTTGTAGATGGGAGGAGTGGAACTTAGCCGACACTTAAAAAGAGAGTTTCTTTGATGGGAATTACCGACGCAAAACATTAATCTCGAGTCATAGTCGATAATCGGATAAATATTGGGAAGAATTCGGCCGAAGGGTTTATGACGGTACATCTTGGTCTTTCATCGGCAGGTCTACACTCTTTATTCTTTATTTCTCGCAGAAACGATCGGCTGTCTCTGGTACGAAGTATTTTTGGAATTGGTTCTATAAATTATAAAGTAGTCATGCCAGAAGCGTTCCACGCAATGGAGATAATTGTAAGTTGAACACGACTCTCGTAAATAGCATTATTTATCCATGAGAAACATACTTGCAATCTTGTTCTCGCAGGGCAGCCAATTGATATTTGATGACAGCTTTTTATGTTTTATTTATTTTTATTCGTTTTTTCTTCTTCTCTGTCTTTGCTGTGAGAAGAAGTGAGACTAAAACAAGACACGACAGCCTCAGCTATATTGCTCAGTGAAGCATTGTCATTATTGTTCGGATTAATATCTCCATCTTTGTTGTTTTGATCAGTACTTTTCAGTCAAAACATTTTCCGAACTGTCTGGAGTTGTTTCAATATCTGAGGAGAATTATTCTCAATATTCCACGAATTGTTCGAACGAGTATCTCTATCTTTGTTGTTTTGATCACTGTTTTTCAGTCGATGCACGCCTCGATCTTCTTCGGGGTGTCTCAGTGTCGACGAGAAATCTTATCATTGTTCCACGAATTATTAGACTGAATATCCTCATCTTTGTTGTTTTAATCAGTTTTTCAGTCGATGCAAAAATATCTTCCGAGGGTTTTTAACCGCTGTCTGAGAATTATTGTCATTATTGTAATAATTGTTCGAACGGATATCTCCATCTTTGTTGTTTTGATCACTATTTTTCAGTCGATGCCCTCTTTCGATCTTCCGAGGGTTTTTCACACTATCTGAGAAGGTTTTTTAATGTATTAACGTAGTGTCCGTATTTTCCGTATCCGTTACAATACATATATATATATATATATATATATATATATATATATATATATATATATATATATATATATATATATATTAGAATAATTCGTTGGTATGTAATCCAAGTGAAACCTAATAATATAAAATATTAAAACTGATTCACAAAGAGAGCTCCATGAATTTAGTCTAAAAGAACATATAAATTCCATATTTAGAATTTAAATTTTTCTGTATTTATTTCATTTCACCTTACAAGTTAAGATTTACTTGCAAGACTTTTCAAACCGATGAAGGTGACGAGATAAGATAAAATATGTTATCTTATTACCTGCTCAGTTTAAAAATTCTTGAAAGTAAATCTTTGTTACTTGTAAGGTGAAATGATCTTAACTTGAATTAATTTTAATTTTTGTTGTTATATAATATATATATATATATATATATATATATATATATATATATATATATATATATATAATGGACTCTCCTGTCGGTTTCGATGTAAAGGATCTGCCAATTATTGATTCAGTTATGAAAGTTTATGCGCTAATCTTAAGTGGCATTTAAGACCCGCTAGTGATTTACAAGGATTTTTTGTTTGATTGTGAGATGAGATCACTGTTATATTGGCTGACCTTTTAGATCTTGCTCTCGCTTCTGGAAGATGATTCAGACAAGCAGGTTGAAAATTGCTGAGTCCACTAAAACACGTTGATCTCCATTCTTTACTTATGTGTTTACTAAGAGCTCAAGAGTGTTACGTGGTATATTGACTGCTGACAATTTGCTTTTCAGCTTGTCTTTGTATCTAAATAATGGGCGTCCTACATTCCTGTAGCCCTGATCTAACTGGCTGTACATTAGGATCTTGGGTATACTGTCATCAGACATTCTCAAGATATGATAGTCCACAGAGAGACTGTATGAAAAAAGTTTTTTTCCTCCAATATTATTTTTATTAAACAGGTCTACGTTAGATATCCTATATATATATATATATATATATATATATATATATATATATATATATATATTTATTCGAAAATTATAACATAAATATGTTTGAAAACTTACTAAAAAATAAGCCATGTTGTTTCATCAATTCAGAAATCTTTTCCGGCAATGATAGTGTTGAATGTAAAATAAATGGTTTTAAAAGGTTCTTGGTCAATTTGATCCTTTTTAAATTTTTTTTTTTTTCAATACCAATCACTTGATAAAATTTTTTTTTAGAATTTTTTTGAAACAAAATGGCTATTTTTTAGTAGTGATTTTATAAAAAATTTATTTTGTAATTTTTAATAAATCGAATAAATATTGTATTTGTACCCCCTTTATTGAGCACTCTTTTAATATATAATAGTACTTTTTTTTTATTTTGGGATTTATTCCAAATATATTACAATCCTATACATGGATATACATATGCATATATATATATATATATATATATATATATATATATATATATATATATATATATATATATATATAAAGGCTTAAACACTAATATAAAACTATTAGTGTTTTTAAGCCTTTTATTATATCCTTGATATGTCCTAGACATTGAGTTCTACCTGGATCCTTCCTCTTGAAAAATTTTTTTCTGAAAATATACATGTATGAAAATTTTTTTTAGATATATATTTTCATATAAATGTATATTTTCCACTAATATTATCAATATATATATATATATATATATATATATATAATATAATGGTGCATTTAATGTTTACGTTGAAGATCAACGAAACTCTGTTGTATATATTTATTATTATTATTTTTATTTTCTTTGATTTCTGGCGTTTACACATTTCTTTCCGGGTCCCGCCCAGGGAAAGGTTTTAGAAATGGCGTCATGACACTTTCCACTTAAAAAAAAAAAAAAAAATTACATAGTTAAAGCCCTTCGTAAGGTGTGGGCTGTAATTTGTCAGAACAATTTTTGTATCTCCTTGAGGCATGGACTTCCAGGATCCCTTCAATTAGTCTACTGCAATCTTTTCCAACCAGTCCTAGGGTTCCAACTACAACAGGGATAGTTGATGTTCCCATATGCCACATTTTCGAGATTTCTATTTCAAGGTCCTTGTACTTTTACAACTTTTTGAATTATTATTATTATTATTATTATTATTATTTCCTTTGATTTCTTATTATATATATATATATATATATATATATATATATATATATATATATATATATATATATATATATATATATTATTCACACAAAACTAATGCAAAGGTTAATGATTTAAATGGCGAGACATCCATCATCGCAAACAATTCAAATAATATACAAAAACCTCCGAATCCGTTATGAATGAAATGATCCTTGTTTATATAAATTTCTGCCGTATTAGTTCTTTTTTTTACTACAAACTTTCGTCTGTTCCTACAGACATCTTCAGGTATAGAATAGATGTTGTTCTTGTTTTTTATATCTTAGTAATAAGAGGACAACGAAAATATATTTGTTATTGTATCCGAAATGCTATTGAAAATGAGTTATTGTTTTTGGAAAATTAACCTTGCGTTAATAAAAAATTTTTTCATCACCATATTTTTATATGAACGCACAACCTTTTAAAAATTTAAAATCAAACTCAGCGTTGCTTCTGCGCGCTCCAAAAACAATAACTCATTTTCAATAGCATTTTCGGATACAACAATACATATATTTTCGTTGTCCTCTTATTACTAAGAAAAAAAAGAACAACATCTATTCTATACCTGAAGATGTCTGTAGGAACAGACGAAAGCTTGTAGTAAAAAAAATAAGAACTAATACGGCAGAAATTTATATAAACAAGGATCATTTCATTCATAACGGATACGGAGGTTTTTGTATATTATTTGAATTGTTTGCGATGATGGATGTCTCGCCATTTAAATCATTAACCTTTGCATTTGTTTTTTGTGTGAATAATTCATGTATTTGTAAATTGATTGCACGTTTATCGTAATATATATATATATATATATATATATATATATATATATATATATTCTGTTGGGTCCACTTCAAAATTTATACAACCATTTCCAAAAATACTTTGTGGCAGATACGGTTTTTCTTTTCTGCGATAAATAAAGAATACGGCGGGTAGAACTGCCGATGAGAGACCAAAAATGTATCGCCATAAACCTTTCGACTGAATTCTTCCCAATATTTATCCGATTATTGATTATAACTCAAAATTAATGTTTTGCGTCAGTAATTCCCATCAAAGAAATTCTCTTTCTACGAGTCGGCTGAAGTTCCGCTAGTCCCGCCTATAAACACTTCCACTTTTTTTCTGTAATTTCAAAGCTTCATTCTGGTCCCTTTCGCACCAACATAATTTATTTATTGCTTACTTCATCAACAGCCTCGCTAACACCGACCTTGGATACGTCCCGTCTACCATATTCCCCCGATCTCTCGCCCGCTGTACTACCACTGTTTCAAGCGCCTTGAGATGTTTTCTTTTATGCCAAAAGACATTCAATTGCAAAGAAGATGCAGAAACTGATTTCTAATATCTCTTGACATCTAAAACTTTTAGCTCAAACGTATAACAAAAAAGAGTTCCACTTTGACAGCATTTTCTAAGAACCGCTGTTTGTGTCAAAAAAAAAACCCTCAAAAAATCACCCGCATGGATGCTTCCCTGAATGTTATAATTCTAATTTCTTCAAGTTAAGGGTCAATAATTACCTATGCGCCATATCCTTAATCTTCATTTCCTTCGCTTACAGTAACATCCAACAACTTATTCAGTTAGCTTCTTTTATTACTTAATAGAGTTTCTTACTTCTTTCATGCTCTTTGACAGACCATTATCCAGTCTTTTGTAGTTTCCAGGTATCTTTGAAGACCGATTGTTGTGGTTTTGTAAGACAGTTCTAGTTGAACTAATCCTCATCCTCCTTCGGATCTGGACACAGTCGATCAACATCGGCTTTCGGATGTTTCATGCTGTGGCATAGTGAGAAGCTTTCTCGTTTTGGCATCCATTCGCTTAATGTCAGCTATGGTCCAGTTAAGCTTTTTGAAACGTTATTGTACCATAGGGACAGCCAAAATATTTCGGTTGATATTCTGTTTTGTGAATTCAATTCGGTATTTAACACCAGAGGCACATGCCTGTAGTATTTTTTCTTAGTTTTCTCCTTCGCTGACACCTAGGCAATTACAGGCTTCTTCTTGTTCCAGGTCCCCAATATTTGTGACAAAACCTAGAATAATTGAGTATTTCCAGGTATCTTTGAAGACTGATTGTTCTGGTTTTGTAAGACAGTTCTAATTGAACTAATTCTCATCCTCCTTCAGATCTGGGCACATACAGACGATCAAAATCAACCTTATTATTATTGTTGTTGTTGTTGTTATTATTATTATTATTATATTATATTTTTATTTTTTTTTGTTATCATTTTATTTCCTTTGATTTCTGATGTGTACTCATTTCTTTCCGGGTCCCATTAGTTCACCTAAGGTTAGAAATGGCATCAAATGACATTTTTTTTCATTTAGATTTTTGTTGATGTTTCCATGTGTCACATTTTTGAGATTTCGATTTCAAGGTTCTTGTATTTTGATAGCTTTTTGAAGATCATCAAAGATACATTGCAATCTGCAGAGATTGTCATATATCAATGAGGAAATTTTTTTTTTTTTTTTAAAAGATCTCTAATAACGATGTTTGCATTGGTTTTATTGTTCTATCTGTGTGTCTTGTGTAGTCCCACAAAATTGTAACAGGTCCTCTCTCCGTAACCGGGTCTGGGTGGGGTTCATACTATTTTCTTTGAGTTTCCTTCCGGTAGAAGTTACCAATTTTCCAGTGCTGATATTGGTCAACTCTTATGCCAGGTTTTATATTCAGTTGGTGTCAATACCATGCAACCTGATACAAGATGATCGATTCTTTCTGGGTACTTATCACAGGACCTGCATTTGGGGATAACACTATATTTTAGTATGTGTGCTTGATAATTTCTCGTTATTATTATTATTTTTAATATTATTATTATAGATACTACAAAGGGAATTATTTTAAAAAAAGTTATCGACGACGTTCCTCGGTATCAGATGATAAATAGGCACATCAAAAAATTAAGTAGCTGGAAAATACAGAAAAAAGAAAGCAAATATCGCTAAGGGCAAAATAATGACCGAAGAAAATTAACAGTAAGGCCGCAGATAAACACAGCCGTTATACGAAGCGGTCAAATAAGAATGGCTGCGGGATTGTGATTTTTCATAGCTTTATGATCAGCTGCAGAAATAGTCTGCTTTTAATATACAGTAATGTTTTCTGCTATGATTAAAGTCCTTTTGTACTATTTTGTAATGTACTCTTAGCTCGCTTTAAATATTACACACTTAAATGGAATAAAATTATTTTCCTGAATATGACCTGTTGTAATGGGGTCACTTTACGCCGTCAAATAGGATAATTAAACTATAAAGAATGACATTAATGGACGTACTCGACACAGACATTATTTTTCATCCCTTAATGTGTAATGCGATGTATTCTTTAGGAAAAATCGAGCTGTAAAAATATTTTCATGGATATATATATATATATATATATATATATATATATATATATATATATATATATATATATATATATATATTAAATAGGACAGACAAGGTACTGCGATTAAGCTTTGTATTTAATTTTTTACTTGTGTTCATAAAAGTAAATTTTCTGGACACAGAATGTATGCAAGCTGTCTAAATATTCTATAATTGCGAGCCCTTTCGACTTTATCTTTAGCCATTATTAATTCAAAAGTTTTTTTTTTTTGGTGGGGAGGGGGGCAGAAAAAGTTTGTTCGAACATAAGAAAAATTAAAAAAATTTAATCGTAGTACCTTGTCTGTCGTTTTTAATGAAACATGTATAAATGAGGGATTGTTGAATATCCTGCATATATATATATATATATATATATATATATATTACATTAATCATTCATACAAAAAAAAGTGTGTGTGTATAGAGGTTAATTATTTAAATGGCGAGAATACATTTTTGCAAACAATTTCAATAAGATACACTAACCCCGAACCTGTATATGAATGATATAATTAAATTGCACCTATAATCGAAATAGTTTAAAGACTGTAAAATTGACCTTGCTAACCGAACGCTCCTCTGTGGTTAAAGGCACGTCAAGCTAAATGACGGTTCCGTATAGGATAAAGGTTCGATTCCTGTCGACGACGAATATTTTCTATGAAAATTTCTCGGACATTCAGGCCGGTAAATGTTGTTTAATACTGATTATTATAAACAGAGCATTTACTTAAAAATTTGTATCTATAAAAAAAATGCATAAACATAAAAAATGTCTTAATATATATATATATATATATATATATATATATATATATATATATATATATATAAAAAGGGAGACAAGTGGAAAACTATTCTTACATTCGGTTATTTTTTAGTTAAACCTGCGTTTAAAATAGACACCCATTATATATATATATATATATATATAAAAGATATTAAATCAAGGATGTAAATATCGCTACACAATTACAGTCAAAAAGAGACAAGAGTAAAAATATTATTGGACGACGCGTTTCTTCCTTTGTGGTACTTTAACAAAGCAACGTAGAATTTATAGATAAAATTAAGGATGTCATTCGTTTATCAAGGATTTTAAATTTGAGAAAGTTCATGAATATTCTTCAGGCCATGGTTGAAAAATCAAATCAAAACATGTGGAGGACACAAAGTGTCATAATTCAAACACTAGCAAAACGTAAGTGTGTAATATTCAAGAAATTAAAAAAATGGATATTGTTTAAATTATGATTAGATTGTTATCGTATGAGATGGGCGTATTATTTTTTTACATTCTTGAATATCACTCACTGGCTTTATATATATTTCTGGGCATATATCCCTATTATATATATATATATATATATATATATATATATATATATATATTCTATATATATCCATAAACCTAAATACACATTTTTGATCAAACCTCCCCTATTTTTCAATAAGCAGATCGTCAGGAAAGGGCTTTTTCCTGACGATATGCTTTGGTGAAACCTGGGTAGGTTTGTCTGGCTCACTAGGTTTATCTAGGTCTGCTCTACGGTTGTATTGAGCTCTTTTGTTAGTTAGTTGTTTACTCGTGTCGGGGTTTTTTTCTTTGGGCTTTGAACCTGTATTTGTGCGATTTTTTTTCGACAGACTTTCATCTTTCTAGCTCTTTCTTTTTTTAAAAACATTTTTCCCCTCGGGATTGATTTGGTTATTGGCAAATCAAAAATTCGTGGGTTTTTCGAAACGAGTATAGTTACCTATATATATATATATATATATATATATATATATATATATTTGAATATTGCACATCTTTGAATTTGAAGGTAATGAACATGGAAAAGTTATTTTTCTAATGTTCTAATCTCCCTTTTTCTTTTATGACTGCTGAGGGAATGTGGAATCTACCCGTAATGATTATTATTATAATCGCTTTATTCATTAGCCATATTCAAGGGGTTCGTTATTAAAATATTTTCTTGTGTTTATATTCTAAGTTGTAATCTGTGGAGGCAGTAGTAATTCTAAATTGTGCTGGATGGTAGTAACAATTCCATGTCGGAGATGTTTTAAAAATCTCCATTCTCAAATAGGGACAAGGCTTAAACCGTTTTATATAAAATGGTTCAATTACCTTAAAACGTATTTTACAATGTTCTCAGAATGGCAGTGTTATTTATAATATTTTTTCTCATGGATAATTATTGAATACAAATAATTGTGGGTGAGATTATGGAGATTGTGGGTATTTGTGTTGTTTATTCAGTGTTAACACATTATTTATTATAGGTTACTTGAGGTATTTTTTATTTGTTCATTATTTTTATGTTAAATATTATTATTTACTCAGCTGTGGTTATGCACACGTTCGTAGTTTGGTAATTGTATATTATGTAAATGTATATTATGGGAGGCACGGTGGAGTAATGCATAGCGACTCGGATTGAGGAATCGGAGAGCCGAGTTCGAATTCCAGTCGATTCCATTACATTCACTTACATGCTAATACCCTTGGGAAAGGTATGAATCCTCCTCTTCTCCCCCCAGCTATGGGTAAATAAAAGGACAGACCGAGTTTTACAGCCTTGGATGGCAAATGACCTACCACAGAAATCAACCTACTGTGGAGAAAAACTGCCTCGTCAGTCATGTATCCCGCATGGGTGATATTATGTTTGTTAATTTGTATATTATGCCAGCGTGTATATATATATATATATATATATATATATATATATATATTACAGGTAATAGATCCGTTGGTATATAATCCAGGTGAATCCTAATAATATCAAATATAATTGATCCCCAAAGAGAGCTCAGTGTATTTATTATAGCAGAGCATATAAGTTATATAGCAAAAATCCCCAAATTACCTAATGTTGGGAAAAATCCATATTTATTTCGTTGGCCTTATTCAACCCTGGAGAATGGACTGTATTAGTATCGGAATCAGAGATTTAGAATTTAGCAATCCCCAAATCGACGCCTCAACCAGATAAAATGCTCGAGTCGATGGGCGAGGGGAGGACAAGATATCTCTCTAAAAAGGGGAAGAGTCTCGATAGATCGAACCCAGATATAAAATAGGATTAATATAGAGGAGAAAGGGAAATATAGAAGTTACCTATCGTTATATTGTCAACATGAAAGGGAGTTGAGAGTTAACAAGTAATAAGGTAAGATCTATGTTCTTATATAAGTTTAAATCTACTTCTATGTCTACATTTTAAAACTAATTCTTTCCTTTGACTTTATAGTTTGCATTTTATCTGGCTGAGGCGTCGATTTGGGGACTGCTGTCTAAGTTATATATATATTGATACTGAGGTCAACACTTAAGCCTGAAGATTGCGTTGTAGCATAAAAGAGGGTGTTGCCGCTTGGCGTTGATCTCAGTGTCAGCTTTTGTATTTACATACATATTTAAATCAATAAGGTAAGTGAACAGTTTTATATTTGAAATATTATATATATATATATATATATATATGAGTTAAGATCCAATGCAGATCAAATATGGATTGGAATCCGACAGGCTGATAAAATAAAGAACAAATAGGAAGCGTATATCAATCTACATAATTGAAAATACCAGCGTTTCTGGTTTTTTTGTCTGTTTTGTCTTTGACGAAGCTTTAATAAAAGTGAAACATGTTAGACTGATAAACGTTTCCTATTTGCTCTTTATTGTATCACACACAAACAGATCTCTCTCTCTCTCTATATATATATATATATATATATATATATATATATATATATATATATATATATGTATTGTGTATTTAGGCAGCAGTTCTTCATTTATGTATGTTTCATTAAAAAACGATAGACAAGGTACTTCGATTAAGCTTTTTATTTAATTGTTCTTGTGTTCGAACAAATGCTTTATTTTGGGGGACAGTTTCTACACACTCTGTGTCTCCAAAAGAAAGCACATGTTCGCACACACGAAAAATTAAATAAAAAGCTTAATCGTAGTACCTTGTCTGTCGTTTTAATGAAACTTGTATATATATATATATATATATATATATATGTATATATATATATATTTGTGTTTCGGTAGAAATAACTCTCACATATACCCCCCCCCAGCAATACCCCCACATAATGGTAAGACATTTGCTAGATGAAAACACCATTATCACTAATTCGGGCCGTATTTCTGCCACACCCTTTATATACAACGCTGAGAATAGCTATGCTGCTGAAGTTATTTTCATTGTCTTAAATAAAAGTATGGAATGGTCACACACACACACACATATATATATATATATATATATATATATATATATATATATATATATATAAGTTTTCTCCCTTCTGGTATAAATTTAGCTACCAGACTTTAGATTGATTTTTGTACTTTTGCTTGATGTGATTAAAAAAAAAAAGAGGAGAATAGAAAAAAAAATAAAATGAAAGAGAAAGTAAAAAAAAAAAGGACAACCTTTGTTATTTCTTGCGTCAGTGTGTTGGTGGAAGCAATGAACCATTCGTTTCTTTCAACGACGGTTTGCTTTTAAAAGGCTTTTCGCCTTCCACCAACAGAGCTCAGCCGAAACCAGAGTTCAAAGATTAATCGTTCTTGATATTCTTTACCTAATACCCACCCACCCTCACACGAGACAGGCAATTTTCTCGCTCCTTCTCGTAAACCACCCTGAAAGCGCCTACTCGTCTTTCCTAACCACAATCTGCTCGTCCGTCTCCCACATCGCCTTCCCGATTGGCCCGAACTCTTCCCAAACGCTCGTCTCTCCACCACATTCTCCAGTCTTCCTCGTTTTAATCAACTTCCAGCTTAGGCAATCGTCATGGCTGCCGGAAATAAATGTTGTTTACCTTTTATCTATTTTAGTCGCTACCCTTGTTCTGACCCGACGCTTGACTCCACACAACACCGTCTCTCCTCCTCGCTGATAAAAAAAAAAAAATATCCTTAGTCCCATCGACATTATCCCCTCATTGCGGCTCTAAATTTGCGAAGCCAACGTAATTCCTGTAATCTAATGCTTTCTGTATAACTGCTTTATGATCTACTTCTATTTACGATTGGCGATTGTGCAGTCAATAAGGCTCCGTGACTTGAACCTATTTTGCGACATATCCCAAACCTCAAGTGAAACACACACACACACACACACACACACACACACAAACACAAATATCTATCTATCTATACCTATATATATATTAAAGTAACGAAAATCTTGATAATCCTTATGGATAATCCCAAGGAGGATGAAATCCGGGGAGCTCATTGTTAAGTCAGAGCGAATAATTTAATTTAAAGAAAAAACAGACAACTTTAAAGTACCATTCGTTATAATTTATTTCACCGGAGATTTTATTTTTCTCTTGATGTTCATGCTTCACTTTCAAGGGTGAAATGGTCTGTTTTTTTAAACACACACACATTATATATATTTCTGAGATGAGGTATTATGTACATTATTCTGAGATGAGGTATTATGTACATTATTCTGAGATGAGGTATTATGTACATTATTTACATTTTTCGGATTATTGTCCTCATCTTTGTCGCCATATTTATCACAACGTTTCGGCCGTTTTATCCACAGTGGATAAAGGCGTTAGTTAGATCCAGTGACAGGACCCAAAGAGTGTGAGTTCAATACCCGGTTAAGGCAGTGGAGAACTTTCAGAGGGAAATTAACAGGAGATAACTGATAACTGACATCCATCAAACATGGCACGTGGAACTAGAACAGTCTACTCCAGTGATTGAAATAAAGGGTTCAGTTCGAAATTCCAACCACCTGAAGAAGGCCGGAGCGTACAAGAGAAACACACAATCAATTCTATGTTTATCAACAATTTTTAGTCAGCAATTTTTAGATGAGCAATCTCTGTCTATAAAAAGCAGGATGTGTGTGTGTGTTTAACGAATGCACGGCCGCAATTTTCGACGGATTCGCACCAAAATTTACATACACATGCTCCAAGTTAGCGGGAAGGCCAAGACCGACTTTGCATTTCCCAATTTCCATCGATAGTGGAAATAATCGATTTTTTCATGCTTCTACGGCAGTTTTCATGTAGTTTGCGGCCATTTTCTACTGGCCAGAGTGAGAGCCTATAGCTGGCTGCCACAAATAGGCAGGAAGATTCTATTGGCCAGCGTGAGAGCCAACAGCTGACTGACACGAATGTTAACTAGCATGCTAGCATTAAAAAAATCGATAGCTGCATTCGTCACAAGTGGGAAAAATTTAAATCTGCATGGCACTTTACTCCAATTGGCTCATTCGCTTGCTTAAACTCAACTTGATTCTGATTCGGCAGAACTGGGTTGGGTGTGAAAAAGTATTAACATTCTTTTTTCATACGGTTTTTCCAGTTACGAGTCTTTTTTAAAGCTGATCGTTTTGTGTTCATTTTGTTTAGTTCTTTTTTCGTAACAGATTTAATGTTTAGTATAGAGCTTCGAAAAAATTCGCAGTGTGAGATAGGCAAGAAGTAAGGCATGTAGCAACATCAGCACGGCAAAGGGCACTCCTTTAAAGGCAAGGAAGGGCAAAAATATTTTAAGTCAAGTGATAGCGATTGCTGTATGAGTCGTACGATTTTTTAATCAAGCACGGGAAACGCCGGGCCATGCTGCTAGTACAGAGAAACTAGTACAGATAAACGTAAATGGAAACCACTCCACTATCGTTCCCAAGAAGGCATGGCTATTCACAGATAACAAAGAAAAAGAATCCGTAGAGAAGACAACGGGAAACCACTCCACTATCTTTTCGAAAGTAGGAAATTCACATATAATATAAAGGAAAGGAATCTGTGACGAATTTAACGGAAAAGACACTCCACTATCTTTACCAAGAAGGCACGGTTATTCACAGATAATAAAGAAAAGTAATCGTTTGAAAATGTAAGGGGAAACTACCTCACTACCTTTCCCAAGAAGACAATTCACATATAATAAAGGAAAGGAATGCGTGATGAATGTAACAGGAAATCACTCCATTGTCTTTCCCAAGAAGATACGGCTATCCGTTGGGGAGGCAACTGCAAACCACTCCACTACATTTCCCAAGGAGGCAATTCACAGATAATACAGAAAAGGAACCTGTGATAAATCTAAAGGGAAACCATCCCACTATTTTTCCCAAGAAACGATGGCTATTCAGATATAATAAAAAGAATCCGCTGATAAGG
Organism: Acanthosepion pharaonis; assembly: GCA_903632075.3. Lineage (NCBI taxonomy): Eukaryota > Metazoa > Mollusca > Cephalopoda > Sepiida > Sepiidae > Acanthosepion > Acanthosepion pharaonis. The sequence goes on along the minus strand of CAHIKZ030001738.1, from coordinate 13,019 downwards.
CAACGGGAGACCAACCCACTATTTTTCCCAAGAAGACAAATCAACAAGGCATGGCTATTCACAGATAATAAAGAAAAGGCATCTGTTAAGAATGTAACAGGAAACCACTCCATCCTCTTTCCCAAGAAGGTATGGTTATTCAGAGATAATAAAACTAATTTGTAGAAACGGTAAACTACTACACTATCATACCCAAGATGGCATAGCTGTTCACAGCTAATAAAGAAGCGGACTTTGTGCTAAGGGCAACAGGAAGCCACTCCACTATCTTTCCCAAGAAGACAATTCACAGATAATAAAGAAAAGTAATCTGTGAAGAATTTAACGGGGAAAAAAATCCACTACCTTTCTCAAGAAGGCCATGCCATTCACAGATTATAATAAAAGGAATTTGTTGAAAAAGCAACGGGAAATCACTTCACTTCCTTTCACAAGAAGGCAATTTACAGACAATAAAGGAAAGTTATCTGTGGATATAGCAACAGGAAACCACTCCACTATCTTTCTCTAGAGGGCATTGCAATTCACAGTTAATAAAGTAAAAGGAAAATGTGGAGAGTCCTGATCGCCTTCGTCCTGATGGACATAGCATTAAAAAGCAGCAGACACTAGTAATAAAATTAATAAACATTTTATTTATACACCATATACATTTTGTTTTATGCATCTATTTATATATTTTTTCTGTGTTGCTTTTTCAAGTGACTTTCTCATTTTTCTTTCTTTCTTTTCCTTTAAAAAAATGGTTCCACTTCATTTTTCCTCCATTTCGAGTTTTCTATCTTCCTTCCTTCTTTCCTTCCTTCCATACGTCCATAATATCATCCCCTAACCTTTATTCCAACCCTCACTGTTTCTTTTCTTTCTCTTTTTTTTTCCTTTTCTTTTTTTTTTTTTTTTATCGATTTTTCCTTGCTTACTTCTATCTGTCTTTTGATCAGTGGGACAAGAGACTGCTCCGAGATCAATGTTAGACGAGTCATCGGAAATAAAATAAAAGCGAATCGCTTCAGAGTCCAGACAGTTAGTCGTTTGTACTAGACGCTCGTCACTTCTTATCGATCTTGTCTGCGACGGACACGCGCATGCGCGCACACACACACACACATACATACGTATGCATACACGCTCGTGCGCACACACAGACACGCGGATGCGCACACACAGTACCACACAACGTTGGTGTCATGATATCACACAAAAGCGGAAGACAAAAGAGAGAAGGAAAAAGTGAAAGAGAAAGAGAGGGAAAGAGAGGGAGAGGACAAAAAGCGTAAGAGAAAGGAGAAAGGAAAAGGAAATAGAGGGAGAACGAAAAGGAGTAAGAGAAAGGGAAAAAGAAAGGGAATGTAGGAAAAATTTTTTTTCCTTTTTTCATTTTTAAAGAAGAAAAGTTTAGAGAGAGAAAGAAAGAGAGTGGGCATTTTGAATAAGAACAAAAAGAGAGAGAGAGCTGCAAGAGAAAGTGTAAGAAATATACGAGAGAGGATGTTTAAGAGAGAGAGCTGAAAGAAATATAGAAAGAGTAAGAGGAAAGAATAAGAATATGGAAGAACGAGAGAACTGAAATAGAAAGAGAGAATTTATAAGAGAGAGAGAGAGAGAGAGAGACAGTATGAAAGAAAGAGTAAGAATGTGGAAGAACGAGAGAACTGAAATAGAAAGAGAGAATTTATAAGAGAGAGAGAGAGAGAGAGAGAGAGACAGAATGAAAGAAAGAGAAAGAATGTTTGCAAGAACGAGAGAACTGAAAATAGAAAGAGAGAATTTATAAGAGAGAGAGAGAGAGAGAGAGAGACAGTATGAAAGAAAGAGTAAGAATGTGGAAGAACGAGAGAACTGAAATAGAAAGAGAGAATTTATAAGAGAGAGAGAGAGAGAGAGAGAGAGAGAGAGAGACAGTATGAAAGAAAGAGTAAGAATGTGGAAGAACGAGAGAACTGAAATAGAAAGAGAGAATTTATAAGAGAGAGAGAGAGAGAGAGAGAGAGAAAGAAAGAATTTTTCAAAGAGTAAGAATGTTTTAGAACGAGAGAACTGAAATAGAAAGAGAGAATTTATAAAGAGAGAGAGAGAGAGACAGAAAAAGAGTAAGAATGTGGAAGAACGAGAGAACTGAAATAGAAAGAGAGAATTTATAAGAGAGAGAGAGAGAGAGAGAGACAGTATGAAAGAAAGAGTAAGAATGTGGAAGAGGTCAATAACGAGAGACTGCGCGCGCGCGTGTGTGTGTGTGAGAGAGAAAGACGGAAAGAAAGAGTAAGCAGAAAAGTAAAGAGAATGAAGAAGAAAGCATAGGAAGATGAACGAGTGAGTGACAGAGAGAGGCCGAGAAAGAGAGAGAGAGAGAGAGAGAGAGAGTAAGATGGAAGTGAAAGGGTAGTGGAAAAGAACATTTCTTTTCTTTTTCCCTTTTTAAAGGAGAAGAGTTTAAAAAAAAAAGAGACAGAGAAAGAGAGAGAGTCAAAAATAAAGAGAATGAGAACGTGGGAAAAGATACGGAAGAGGAAATATGCAAGAGAAAGAATAAGAAACATGCGAGAGGGGATGTGTAAGAGAGAGCTGAAAGAAATATAGAAAGCGTAAGAAGAAAAGGAGTCAATGCAGAAGAACAAAGGAACAGAGAGAGTGGGGAAGAGAATGTGAGAGAGAGATAGTAGGAAAGAAAGAGTGAGAATGTGAAAGAGGTAAAAAACAAGAGAAGAGAACATAGAAAGATTAGTGAGGGTGTGTGTGTGTGTGAGAGAGAGAGAGAAAGAAAGAAAGCTGAAAGTGAGAGAGAGGGAGGAGGGGAGAATAGAGAACGAGAGAAGGCAAAAGACGAAAGAGCTGAAGATGTTGAACGAGTACATAGAAAAAGAGAGAGAGAGAGAAAAAAAAGAAAGCGATATTAATTTAAAGAGGATACGTCATGAAAGAGCTGAGAGAGAGAATGAGTAAGAAGAAAGAGTGAGGGAGAGTTGAAGAGAATCTATAAGGATGAGAGAGAAAGAGACAGAAAAGAAGAAGAAGAAGAGAAGGAAAAGTAGACAAAGAGAACGAGAAAGATGAAATATAGAAAGAAAAAAAAACGAAAGAGAAAAACAACGTGAATGAGGACTTAGAACGAGAGAGACGAAAGCGAGAGAAAGATTAAGCGCTTTTGAAAGAGGTCACAGAATGAGAGAGATGGGTAAAGGTGAGAAGAGAGAGTGAATGTAGTAACAGATATAGAAGGCTGAGAGGATGGGAGAGTGAGTGAGAAAGGAGAGTAAGGAGTAAGAGGGAATGTGTAAGAAAATATAGAAAAAGAAAGAGAGGCTAATTGATAGTTTTTTAGGAGAAAGAAAAAACGAGAAAGTAAGAACGCTAGACACACGTGATTGTGATTTTATTGAACAATAAATACATAAAAAATAACGAACAATAATGAACGTAGGTTATGATCATCTCTCTTTATTTACCAGCACTTGAAAAACAGCAAAGAACTTGTGTTCAGGAGATTATTGTAGGGTGTGACTGAAGATTGGTTTCCTTGATAGATTTGTTTTTAGTGATAAGTCGTTATATATCTTCAAGGGATATTTTTTTTTATTTCATTATTTTTGTTTTCTTTTATCTTTCTCTTTCTTTCTTTTTTTTTTTGTTCTTTCTTTTCTTTCCCCTTTCTTTTCTTTCTTTTCTTTCTTTCTTTCTTTCTTTTTTTTTTTTTCTTCTTCTCTTTTTCTTTCTTTCTCTCTTTCTTCAACTTTCTTTTCTTTCTTTCTTTTTTCTTTTTCTTTCTTTTTTTTTCTTTCTCTTTCCCCCTTTCTTTCTTTCTTTCTTTTTTTCTTTTCTTTCTTTCTTTCTTTTTTTTTCTTTCTTTCCTTTCTTTCTTTTTTCTTTCTTTCTTTTATTTTCTTTTCTTTCTTTCTTTTTCATAACTTTTTTTATTCTTCTATTTATATATTATATATATTTATATCTTTTTTTACTATTTTCTTTTTCTTTTTTTCTTTTTTTTTTTTATTTTTCGTTTTCTTAAAAGCAGAATTTTCTTCTTTTTTTTTTTTCTATGTTTGCATTCAAGTTTTTCTATTTTAAATTTTTTTTTATTTCTTTTTCTATTTCTTTCAATTTTCAAGCAAATTTATATTTTTTTTCATCAAAGAATCCACCATTCTTCATTTTTTTCTTCAAATTTCTTGGCATCTTCTCTTTATTTTTTTTTCTTAAACAATTTTCTTGCCATTCTTGATTCCTAAGCATTTGCTTATTGTGTGATTTTCAACTCTTGCTTAATCTTTTCTTTTTTTTTTTTCGAACTTTATCGATCAATTTTATTTCCAGTCTAGTTCAAATTTTTTTTCTTCTGGAGACTAATCTTTCTTTCTACATTTTTTTAAAAATTCTTTATCTTCCTTTTTTTTTCCTATTTAATTTTTAGAAAGTTTTTCCTTTTATAGTTTCTTTCATTGTTTTTTGTTTTTCTTTCTTTGGTTCTTTGTTTACACGGCAGTTTTTTTTGCATACTTTTATGTGAATATAGAATAATTCCTTTCTTTCTCTTTAATCTTTTTTTAAGTCTTCAATGGCATCTCATTCTAAACATCCCCAAGTTATTACAGCACCATACTTAACATTTTTAAAATATTTTGGATTCCTTTTATCTCTTTCAAACAGGATCATTTCATCTGACAAACATTTAAAAATTTTATTTTTAAACTGTTGATGGAAACTTTATCCTATCTTTAAAAACATTTTTCTTTTTTTTTCTTTTAGTCTTTTCAATATATTTTCAGTTTTTAATAGAGCCAACAGAAATTTCCTTTAATTTTAAATGATACATTATGCATTTCGTTCCCCAAAGAACAAATCTATCCTATATTAACTATACAATTTCTTTAAGGCCAATGAATTTTTTTTTTTTCTATTCCTTTTCTTTTTATTTTAAACCCAACATAAAGAAGTATTCTTTTTTATTTCGGTAACATATTTAAAAAAAAAGAAAATTGAAAATACTTGTAATTGATAAAATCCTTTTATGTTTAGAAAGGAGTTTTCTGTTAATACTTAAGCATCCTTCAAAAATAACAGAAAGAAGTTCTTTTCTAAACTCAAAATTATTTAAACCAAAATATTTGTTTTGGTTTTTTTCATTTTAACACCTTTAGCATCATTTTTTCTTTACTGAAATAATTTTTTTCATTTTAATATTTGAAAATCATTTTCCATAAATATTTTTTTTTTTTTTTTTTAGGTGAATTATTTCATAAATATTCGACAAAAAAATTTATTTCAAAAAAAAAAAATATAACTCTAATTTGTAAGCAATAACATTCTTTTTTTTTTTTTTTCCAAAAATAAAAAAAACCCTAACCCTTATTTTTGAAAATTAACTTTCTTATAAAAAAAAAGAATAACCAAAAAAAAAAAAAAAAAAATAACACCTAACTTTATTTTGAAAGTTAAGTATAAGGAATTAAATGAAAGGAGTTTTGCTCAGATTTCTAATTGAAAAAAACTTTTTCAATTTTTTAATTCTTAATTTAATTATTATAATTAGACATAAGGATGACAATTTTTTAGTATTAAGAAGTTCGAAATTTTTCTGGTCGTTTTTATCCGAAATGGTTTTATTTTCCTAATTATCTAATTGTTAGATTTGAGTTTTTGATATATTCATTTGCAATTCAAAAAAACCGCTTATTTGGGAAAAATTTGAAAATTACATATTAGCTTTTTTTTAAATGAAAATTTATCTGACAAAAAACATTTTACTGATATTTTATCCTTTTTTATATAATTTGTCTTTAAATTTGATATACATCTATTTAAATATAAGCTATAATTTTAAGTCTTTTTTTACTGATACATTTTTAACTTTCTCTTTTGATTTATTTTTTTTTATCATATAAATTTATCATATTTAAGTCTAAATGATAAAAATCTACTTCTTTTTCGGATGCATATTCCTTAAGCCTTTTCAGAAAATAAGTCTAATAAAATAACTGATACACAAATAATGTCAACAGAAAAAAAAATTTTCTTAACTGATAACATCTTTTAAGTCTAACAATAAGAAATTTCAATTTATGGCACGGATGCATATATTCCTTTATAACAAATTTATAAGTGTATCAAACTGAATATATTTTATTTATAAAAAAACAGAAAAATGTTTTTTGTTTAATCTGATACACATCTTTTTATGCCTAACAATATTTTCTTCTAAAAACAACGGATTGCATATTCTTTTAACCAACAGGAAGAAGTCTTCCTAACTGATAAATCTATATTTGAAATTAAAAAATGATTTTTGAGTTTTTTCATTTTAACATTATCAAACATCATTTAATATGTTTCAACAATAAGAAATCTAACATTTTTTTGCATTTTCTTTTTTTTTATACAGGAAAAGTTTTTTAAATAACTGATTCCATATATTTAAGGTCAACAAAAAAAAGTTTTTTTTAACTGATCAGAATCTTTTAATTGCTTGCAATGAAAATTAAAAATACAATTAACAATTTCATATTCTTTAATTTGTGACAGGAAGAAATTTTTTCCCAAACTGATAACAAATTTTTTATCAACAGAAAAAGTTTTTTAACTAAAATATTACATTTTTTTTCCTAAATTCTAAATTATCTTTTTTAACGGATGCATTATTTTTAAATTGCAACAGGAAGAATCTTCCTAATTGATTTTCATTCCATATTTAAGGTCAACAGAAAGAAGTTTTTCAATCCTGATAAAACATCTTTTAAATAACAATAAGAAAAAAAAAAATTTTTTTATTCTTTTTTTTAAATTCAGGAAAGAAAATGGTTTTAAAACTGATACTATATTTTATTGAAATTTTAATTAAATTCAATTTTAAAGATAACTTTATCACATCAAAAAAATATTAATAAGAAATATAAATATCCTTTAACGGATGCATATTCTTTTCATTCAACAGGAAGAAGTTTATTTTGGAATTGATAAAAAAATAAGGTTATCCTTGAAGTTTTTTTAAAAAATATTTTCTTTTAAGATTTCTTTTCTAAGAAATTTTCCAATTAACAATTTCCAGTTTTCTTTAAATAGTTTATTATTATTCTAAGATTTTCCTAAAAAACAATTATAATAATTTAAGGTCAACATAAAGATTTTTTTTAAATGAATATAATTTTTTATTTGTAATTTTAATTTTTAAAATCTAATTTAATTTATGCATATTCTTTTTAAGAACATTATAACAGGAAATTCTCTTCTCCCAAACTGATACATATATTTAAGGTCAACAAAAAGAAATTTTTCTTAAAAATACACATTTTTAAAAATTTGAATAAAAAATCTATTTTTTGAACGGATGCATATTCTTTTTTTCCCAATTTTTTTAAGTCATCTATTTAATTATACATACTATTTTAAAAAATTACAGAAAGAAGTTTTTCTTAACTGTTGAAAAAAAAATAAAAATTGGAATAATACTTTTTACAAAATGTAAAATAACAAAATGTATTGAAACAAAGAATAGGTACAAAATTTTACTTTAAACTGTATATTCTTGGGAAGACAATCCTGCATAATATTTGACTAAATCGCAGTCATTCAGAAACTTGGATTCAATTTTTAATTTTACTTCTTATCTGATCTTCCGGTACCAAACCTTCATTATTTATATGGTCGAAGTAGTTAAATAATTATATCTTAAATTCTTTTTATTAATAAATATATTAATTGATATAATATAATTTTTGTCTAACAATAAATTTTTAAAAATGGATGCATATTTTTAAGCTTTGGAAAATACTTCCTAACTTGATACATATTTAACATTTTTATTACAACATAAACAAGTTTTTTCTTAACTGATATCACATATTTAAGTATTTATATATTCTATATGTGAAAAATCGGCAGAATAATGGACAAGTTTCTTGCATATTCTTTAATTCATTTTTCATATAAAAAAAATTAAAAATTTCTTAGATATTTCATATTTAAGACAAACAGAAAGAAGTCTAAAAATTAACAGTCCCCATTTGAAATGTTGATGTTGAAATTCATGAAAATTTAGTAAATCATGGGAACCATTTTTTTTTTTTTTTTTTTATTTTTTTTAATTCTATCCTTAATTTGTTTGTTCCTATTTATTTGAGCCTTTAAACCTGTCAACATTTGCGCTGGTTTATGCAATGTTTGTGCAAACTATTTTCAAAATTAATCAATTTGATGTTCAAAATAACTCTTATTTACTAAGAATTTTTATCTTGAATTTTTTTTTTCAGTACTATGAGTTTATTTATGACCGTTTCTAATTTCAATATAACGTTAAAGCATTAACACTTTTGAATTTTTACAGTGATTTTAGAATGAATCTAAAATAGACTCTTTTAGCGTTGTTTAATGATCAAAATTTCTTCTTGGTGATATTGATGGAATTTATTCATAATTCTTAACAATTAAATAAATATAAATATTTTTTTTTTTTTATTTAAAAAAAACAAAATAAAAATCATTATTGGGTCAAAGAATTTTAACAATATAGAATTTTTTCTAATTAGAAAAAATTATAGTAATTTTTTGACATATAAAATATTGTTATGGTCCGGTTCCTTGTACCACGGTGATAGTCCAAGGTAGAACCAATAAAGAAGAACTCGAACACAGGTATGGAATAACACAGATATATTACAAACAGGAATATATACAGAGAAGTAGAAAGTGTTAGTATGAACAATGAGGTTTAGTAGAGAGAACAATGTAGTCTCGACCAGTATCACTATTCCAATGTCTTGCAGTAATTGTCTGAACGCGACTCTGTTTCGGACTGCCTCTGACTTTACTCTTGACTCGACTTGAACTACTGACTATATTTAGTCAACCCCCCCCCCCACGTGGGCATCATGTGGCACAAGGCCGGTTTAACGTAGGATCTCCGAGCCCGTGGGCTCGGACAAAAATATGCCCATTGAACACGTATAAACGGGTTCAGGGCCGGTTTACCTCCCCGAAAGAGAATCCGCCCTTCGGCGTAGCCTCGTTCAGGTTCCTCCTCGCCCGAAGGCAGAGAGTTCAACCGAACAGTCGCTCAGAAAGTGAGCGTCTGACGATATTCAGTCACCCCCCCACGAGCGTGTCATGTGGCACAAAAACCTTTTAACGTGGGCATTCCGAGCCATTAGGGTCGGCCAAAAATAGCCCATTTGAACCCGTATAAACGGGTTCTGGGCCGGTTTACCTCCCCGAAGGAGACTCCGCCCTTCGGCGTAGCCTCCTTCGGGTTCCTCCCGCCCGTAAGAAGAGAGTTCAAACCGAGCAGTCTGTTTAAAAATCGAGCGACTGACAATATTCAATCCCCCCCACGAGGGTGTCATGTTGCACAAGGCCTTTTTAACGTGGGCAATTCCCAAGCCATTAGGCTCGGCCAAAAATAGAACAATTTGAACCCGTATAAACGGGTTCTGGGCCGGTTTTATTGCCCCGAAAAAGACTCCGCTTCGGCGTAGCCTCCTTCATCATCCATGAAGCCCGTAGGAAGAGAGTTCAAACCGAGCAGTCTGTTTAAAAGGATCCTATTACCACTGACAATATTCAACCCCCACCCTCGGGTGTCATGCCGAAAATGGCCTTTTTAACGTGGGCATATTTGAAGCCATTAGGCTCGGCCAAAAATATATATATTTGAACCCGTATAAACGGGTTCTGGGCCAATTTATATATCGAAGAGGTTTCGAGACTTGGCGTTTTTCCTTCGGGTTCCTCCCGCCCGTAAAAGAGAGTTCAAACCGAACAGTCTATTCTCTTTTGTGAGCGACTTGACCAACAGGTATTCAGTCACCCACAAGGGTGTCATTAAAAAGGCCATGTTTAACGTGGGCAATTCCCGAGCCATTACAGACGGCCATTAAAACACTAAACCGTATTGAAGTCCAAAATTGGGCCGAATTTATCTAAAATGTATGTCGCCCTTCGGCGTTTTCAGTTCAGGTTCCTCCCGTAGAGTAGGAAGAATATAGTGAAAATCAGAACAGTCGACAATAAAATAAAAGAGCTTTCTGACGATTTCAGTCACACCAGTCCTGAACTAATATATAATAAGGCCAAACGTGGGCATTCCTAATCAACTATTTAAAGATTAAAATCAATTTAATTTAAATTATTATATTGAAGAAAATGGACTCTTGTTTTGAAACATGATACCTATTTATGTTGAAACGATTTGGAATCATATTTTAAATAAATAATTATATTTATGCTCTACTTTTGTATCGAGCACTATTTTTAAAAATAATAACTAAAATACTAAAAATAACTTTGGACTATTTACCTAACCAGTTCCTTCCTATTTTTTCATATATTTATATATATATATATATATATATATATATATATATATATATATATATATTATATGATTCCTATTAGGTTAAAAGAGTTTGTGATTTTAAATATTAAAACAAGTTTTCATTATTGAAATATCTGATGTTACTAATAAATTATTATTCAAAGGTTCAGGTTATTTATATTACAAGAATTTGGATAGTTGCGCAGACCCATCTATGCCTGAATTAAACAACACTTTTTCCATGTCAAGATATGACAAAATGCGTTTTAATGATTTAAATGAAAGGACTAGATGTCCTATCAGGATTTATTGGTGACCCCCAAAGTCTTAACAAAATTAGATATGCAGATGATATAATTCCACTCTAGCAGGGCACAAACGAAAATTAAACAACTTCATACCATTAGGTAGAAAAAAGACTAAACATATGTTCAATAATTGTAATTTTGACACACACACACACACACACACAAATACATAAATACATATATATATATATATATATATATATATATATATATTCCAGCGATCTTCAGACCAAGTGAAACAGACAAGAATACGAGCTATTAATTGATGGTGTCGAATTCAAGTAAGTACAAATATTTAAATATCTGGAAAATGTTATAACATAGATCAGAAAATGTGAAATCGAGATCCGAAGGCGCAATGGGATAGAGAAAAATACTTTCCAAAGCTAAGCTTTGTATTAAGAAACAGGAAAAATTCATTAGAAAACAAAAAAAAAAGAGTACTGAACTGTTAGTTATTATCGGTCCTCCTATATTGCAGCGAATTAATACACAGATTAATAAGAGACTTGAAGCAAGAGAAACAAAAAAAAAGTACTGAACTTTCCCTGACGTAATATCAGTCCTCCTAATTGGCAAATGGTGGAGAATCTCCTCGAAGATGAAGAATATATTTTTGAGAAACAAAGAAATGAAAACTGAACTGTTGACATAATATCAGTTCTTAATATTGAGTCTAAATGCTTTGAAGATTATCTCCTCACAGATGGAGAAACCAGAATTGAAACAAGAGAAATGTGAAGAAAGAGTAAAAAAACTGTTACAGAATATCAGTTCTCCTATTATGGCAAAAATGCTATGGATTTCCTCACAGATGAAGAGAGAATTTCAAGCAAGAGAAACAAAGAAAGAGTATTGAACAACTTACGTAATATTTAAAATTCATATATGGCAGTGAATGCTGGAAAAATTCCACACAGATGAAAAAAGAGACTTGAAGCAAGAGAAACAAAATCGAAAAAATACTAATTGTTACGTAATATCAGTCCTCCTTGATAAGCGAATGCTGGGAAATGTTATTAATAAGAGACTTGAAAAGAGAAACAAAGAAAAGAGTACTGAACGTAATATCAGTCTTCCTATATTGCATTGTATGCTGAACAATCTCTTCACAGATGAAGAAGAAACTTGAAGCAAAAACAATGTGGCTTTACAGAAAGATGCTGTAAATACCCTGAACCGAACATATGAGCAGAGATAAAATGTAGGGGAAAACGGAAACAAAAACACATTTATATTTAGAATTAAAAAGCGAAAGAAGATGAAAGATTGTGCTGATTTCACAAGCAGACAAGAGCATCTTTTCGTGATCAGAAAAAAGACGTGGTTTAAATTCTTCAAATTCATAATTTTCCATTATTTTTCTTGCGACATATGATGTTAAATAAAAAGGACATTTTACAGAAGTAAAAAATAATATAAAAATCAAAAGTGTTTTTGTCAAAATAATTTTAGAATATCAGGATTCTGATGGTTATTACACGTTCAGTTATGATTTAGCAAATGCTTTTAATTTCAACAAAATTTCGTTTCGAAAAAACCAGTTGGAATGACCGTTTCTGAAACGGATATCCATTACTGATTTCTTCTTTTCCTTTCCGTTCTGGTATCCTATGAAATAATATTAAAAATGAATAAAAACTTTGAAAAAGAAAAAATGTATAATAATTTTTAAAAAATGAAACAAGATGAAAGAAATCATGAAAATAATTGCTGCAGTTCAAAGAAATTCAGACAACTTAAGACTAACGTCTATTACTATTAAGTTTAAAGCAATAGAAACAAGATGAAAAAAAACTAGTAAAAAATGAATAATAATTGCCAATGCTTCATCAAAGAAATTCAGACAACTTAAGACTATTACGTCTATTACTATTAAATTGTAAAGCAATAGAAATAAGATGAAAGAAATTCTAGTCAAAAAAATGAATAATAATTGCCAATGCTTCATCTAAGAAATTCAGACAACTTAAAAACTATTACGTCTATTACTATTAAGTGTAAAAGCAATAGAAATAAGATGAAAGAAATACTAGTCAAAAATGAATAATAATTGACAATGCTTCATCAAAGAAATTCAGACAACTTAAGACTATTACGTCTATTACTATTAAGTGTAAAGAAATAGAAATAAGATGAAAGAAATACTAGTCAAAAATGAATAATAATTGACAAATGCTTCATCCTAAGAAATTCAGACAACTTAAGACTATTACGTCTATTACTATTAAGTGTAAAGCAATGAAATAAGATGAAAGAAATACTAGTCAAAAATGAATAATAATTGCCAATGCTTCATCTAAGAAATTCAGACAACTTAAGACTATTACGTCTATTACTATTAAGTTGTAAAAAGCAATAGAAATAAGATGAAAGAAATACTAGTCAAAAATGAATAATAATTGCCAATGCTT
>CAHIKZ030001737.1:405000-421495 GCA_903632075.3 Acanthosepion pharaonis | reverse complement strand
AAAAGAGCAATCAGAAAAGGACGGTAGATAGTGATTGGCATTGCATTTAAATTCTTGCAGATTAAAGTTGGCTGGAAAATGGAGTTCTTATAATCGAGAGTTGCGAGAAAAAAACTGTTAGCATAGAAGTTATGGCTTCATCTAGCTAGCTCAACTGTAAATTGATGCAATCTTGTCACCAGTCTTGCATTGTGCTTTTTTTACAAAATACATTGCCATAGCAAAAGCCCGTCTGAAAAAGTTACAATAAAAGTATTTATAAGAAAAAGACAAACAGACAACCTTACGGTGGTGGGCAAGTGACTGAAGCTGAGCTGCCAGATCACTACCAATAATATTGGGATGATTCTTCTTTTAAATCTTAGAGCTCTAGAGGTACAGTAGGGCACCAAACCATATATGGTCACAATATTCTAAGCATGGGCGAATGGTAGATTTATAGATATGCAAGATAGATTCCAAGAGAAGAATTGTCTCACCTGATACATTGAATCAACTTTCTTAGCAGCTGATCTAAAAATGGATTCTATATATTCTTTCCATTTCATGTCAGCTGAGAACATTAGCCATGGAAGGCACAATGAGTCATTTTCTGGAGGATAGCATCAGCCATGCTGATGGAAGGTAAGAAGTGGTCTCTCAGATGATTAATGGAGAGAAGTTTAGTTTTGGAAGCGTTAAAATTAACAAGTCAACTTTTGCCCCAGTTAATGTTTGTCATAGCTGCCATTTTGGACCTTGTAGTATTGAAACAGGACTACAACCTAATGTCATCAAATAAATTTGAAATAAGTTGATATGTAATTGGGTTTGTTGTTATCAGGTTTATTAAAAAATAGATAAGACAAAAATAGATCCCTGGGGACATCTGCATAAGTACAAAGGTTTTAGATGATTGGCCTTTCAGGATAATATTCATGTCTGTTAATAAAATAAGTGTGTTATAATTTTCCAAACAGCCTATATTTGGGGAATCTTATTTAAATTTCTGAAAAGATTCCTTTTTTTTCTTTTAAAGTTAGAAAATTAAGATTTTGAGAAAATAAATTGATGATATAAATAATTTCATGATTTTTTGAATCATTGTTTTTTTAGTTTTTTGGTGATATTTTGTTTTGGATTCGGGATGGAATTTGGTTTAAAATGAATAGACAAATGTCCGGAATGAAATATAAGTCCTTTAAATGTATTGACGTAATAAACAATTGGTAATACATTTCTAGATCCAGAAATAAATGGTTAGTAGAATATAATAATATATATACAGTCTGGGAAATTCAGTATCAATGATGACTTCCTTCTGAGACACACCCTTTACCCTGTGACTCCTACAAGGCAGTTACCTCACTTTTCACTCCCGTATTATTCACTTCCAGTAGTACAAGTACACACTGGGTGAACACACTTGTATAAAAAACAGGTGGACCATTAACGATTTGTTCAATGATCATCCGTGTCTTTATTGGGTTCTTGGAAATTTTTACTTGCTCCAGGATTAGAGAAGTTTAATTGCTTTCATAAAATTTGATAATTAACCTAATTTAACTAAATAAGAATAGGTGATTTTAACTTCAGATCATTCCTAGAATGCCTTGTCAGCATTCTAGCATTAACAGGGATTTTAGTTTCTTATCATAATCAATGATATTAGCCATTTCCTTAAAAAAACATTTGGCATTCATTGGCTGAACAATTAGAATTTACTTTCAGCTGAAATTTTATCTTTCTTTTCAAATAGTTTTTCAAGAAAATAGGTTTCTCAAGTCTGCTGTTATCACACTTTCTTGTATTGAGGGGACTTCCTTTAAACTTTTGATTATGGTGTTATTTTCTTTCAAGTCCTATTCATTTTAATTGTATGTTCTTGAAAGTTTCATGAGAAATGATGTGGCATTTCTGTTATTTATGAACAGTTTGTCTTTGTAATTCTGTAATATTTTTTTTGACAATTTAGAAACAGGATCGTCTTTGCCAAGATCCAGTTGTCACAGTTAGTTTTATAAAGTCTTTCTCTTCTAATTAATTTTTCAGGAAAACATGGGTTTTTCTCAAATCAACTTTTGTCGTAATCACTCTTTTCAGTAGTGATGGTTGTTTCCCTCCTAACCTTTTATTTTTAAATTAAATGTACTGGAATGTCAATATCTTGATTAGGTCCTTACTTATTTTTTCTCTGAATTACATGTGGATCCATTTTAATTGTTGTGCTTTTTGGTAATCAATCAAATGATGTAGTTTCTGTATATTTGCTATAATTTTTTTGCTTTATGATTCTTTGTGCCAATTCAAAATATCAAAGAAGGATGATATTTAATAAAACCCCCCCGCCCCATTCAATTGGTTCAAGCCATTTTAATCATTGATCTTAAAAATAGATTTATATACAACTGACATTTAGATATTTCTGTTTTTAATAATGAATCCATATTTTCTATATATGAGGTCTGATCCAAAAGTTTTCTTTTGTTGCTTTGGTAACAGAGCATTAATATACAGAATGAAAAAATTGGTGCAGGTTGATTTTATGTTATTTTCAGATACACATAAAATTAAAAAAATGTTGCATATCTTTTTCACACTTCAGGTTTCTATGTAGTGACCATGTATAGCAGATTTTGTCTATATCAGTAACATTCCCAATTCCTTTCCTTCCAATAACCACCATATTTTAATTATTTTCATTTTTCATTTATTCAAAAAAAAATTTTAAAATACATTTTAAATAAAAAATGTGACCAATGGCATTCTGCTTAATTCCCCAAAAATTCCAGGAATGTTCCATCATTGAAACAATGAGGATAAAGTCAGTAAATTTAGTTTTTTCCTTTTATTTAAAGGAAATGAAATGCAAACTGATATGTGCTTAGTTTTCTTT
This sequence comes from Acanthosepion pharaonis, assembly GCA_903632075.3. NCBI lineage: Eukaryota > Metazoa > Mollusca > Cephalopoda > Sepiida > Sepiidae > Acanthosepion > Acanthosepion pharaonis. The sequence goes on along the minus strand of CAHIKZ030001737.1, from coordinate 418,620 downwards.
TTTATATTACCAGTCTTGATACTTTTTTATATCATTAATTGTATATATATATATATATATATATATATATATATATTATGAGAAATATAGTCTTAAGGTTTTTCTATATTTATGGGATAAAGTTCTCAATATCAGAGATAGAGCGTTGTAAATATAAAATTGAACATTGAAGTCAACACTTAGAGGCGACAGTCTGTTTCATGCTAGACACAATCACCTGGTTATGCTGTTATTTTTCTCGGCTATTTATATATATGGGTCAGTGGTGCATTGTGGGTAGTCTATTTTAATTCATATTTTTACTGAAGTCATTTATTTTGTTTATTTATTTAATTGGGTTAAATTATTTTGTTTGTTTTATTTTTTTTTTTTTATTTTTTTTTTTATTTCTTATCTTATATATTTATTTTTTTTATTTTATTTTTTATCGGTGTTTTTTTTTAACAAAGTAAAATTTGTTTATATCAATTATTTAATAATTTTGTTTTGGTTTGGGAAGGATAAAAAGCTATTTATTCAATTTTGGGTTGATTGTTTGTAGTTTATTCTAACTATTATTTTGGCAGGATGCAGTTTTTAATTTGTTTATTACTTCATGTATTTATTTGGATTGATTATCTTTATTTGTTTTTTCTAATGGTTAATTTATCGGGATCTTTAGTTTATTTATTTAGATGAATTTAGTTTAATTTATTTTACTTGTTTTTTATTTATTTTTGTTATTATTGTATTTTATTTACTCTTTTTTTTTCGATTTTTAAAGTAACGTAATTTTTTTTCTTTATTTTTCATTATAATTAAAGTTATTTTTTTTCGTCCAATTTTTGGTTTGATTTTTATAGTCTAACTAATATTTTGGTTTGGTTTGTTAATTTGTTTATTATTTATTTATTTATTTGGGTTCATTGATTTTGTTTCTTATTTTTATTTATTTATACTATTTCATCTATTCTAATGGGTGTGATTTGGTAATTTGTTTGGGTTAATTTATTTTTGTTATTTTATTATTTTTTATTTATTTTTATTTTTATTTTTTTTTTTTTTTCAATTTTTTTTGTAACGTAGTAAAAATTTGTTTTCATGTCTGTATTTTGAGATGAGCTCAGATCTTTTATTTAATAATTTATTTTGGTCTGGGAAAAAGTAATGTAATTTTTTCCTCCAAGCAAGTTTGCAAGTTTTTTGATTGGTTGTTGTAAGCTGATGATCTTTTCCTTATTTTCCAAGATATTTTTTAATGTGATGTGTGTTTTTGTTTTAATTTCCCAGATATACTTAGAAAGCATTGTGCTGTTCACATATTTACTATTTGTGAAAGATGTTTTGTGTGCATAATTTCTTTGTTTCCAGGGTCCTTCAGTTACTCCTATGTATACTTTTTCTTCATTATCTGGTGATTTTATCATGGCTTGGTATATTACATTGTTTTGTAAACAATTACCATTTAAGGGACATTCGTTCTTTATTCTGCAGTTGCACATGGGTTTAATTTGTTTGTGTGGTTTGTTGATAATTTTCCTGTTGTGCTTTTTTATTATTTGTGCCATGTTCTTGGTGCAAATGTAGCTGATTTTTACTGTTTTTTTGTTGAATATTTTATATAAATATATATATTGATTCCGGGAAGTGTTTGTATATGATTTTGAAGAATAATTTTCCCACGTTTGTTTTACATTTTTGCTGTACAGTAGGTTGAACTATATGATAATTCTTTTCCTGTTGACCTTTTTTTGTCTTCTGTGGTGAGTGTTGATGGAAATCCGCTACTTTTTAGGGCTGTTTCACAGTCTTTCTTAGCTTTTTTAAATATGGATTCATTGGAGGAATTGTCAGAAAGCCTGCAGTTAATCAATTTTGCTATCTGTTTGATTATAGAAGGCGGGTGGTTGGAAGATGTGTGTATACAGAGTGGTTTATCATTGGGTTTTCTGTATGGTTTATATGTGCCTTTTCTTAGGTTGAAGTGGAAAGATTTTAGAAAATCTATTTCGTTTTTATTTTTTTATATCTATGTCGAATCCGACGGTCATTTTCTTAATATTCTTCCTGTAACAAACAAAACACAGATGAATAAATATATACAAAATAATATTTTCAAATATATATATATTCAACATAAATTAAAGACATTCTAAACTGTGTTCGAAATCATAACTCTTCCAAATAAATATATCTCAACTATTAACAATCCCGTACGTATAAATAAATAAAAAATAACAGGACGTAGTAGCATAAAAAAAGAATTCCCCTTTAATTTTTGAACTCAATATGTTTTTATATTTACTATGAAATATAAATAAAAAACCATTTAATAATAAATATATATAACCTAAAATTATATATTTCTTCATGAATATATATATATATATATATATATATATATATATATATGCTATATATATGGCCTGATATATAATTTGAAATAAATATAAAATCTTTAATGTTGACTTTAAACCTCATTGATTATATATATATATATATATATATATATTTAAATATATATATATATATTTATATATATTCCACCTCGTCTTATTTTTAACAATTTAACCATGCAACATTCCTATCCAAAGGAGACAATATAAAAAAAATTTAAAAAAATGCATATTAGTAAAAAATGCTCATTCTTTTAAATTGAAATGGTTAAAAATAAAAAAGTCCGATGCATTGAATATTGCTGCCACTTTCTCAAATTTAATTGTAAAAGTTAAAATTAATTATTTAAAAAAAAATTCGAAAAAAAAATTATATTTTTTTCTTCTCGGATTTCATACCTGAATTTTGCCAAAAATTCAATAATTTCCATGGCTGAAGATGATTGAATGTACAGCTGAAATACTTGTGTATTAAATAAACAGTAATGTCAATTATGCCTTGGAACTTCCACCCTGGTACCACTAAAAAGTTTTAGGTCTGACACACACACTAAATTGGCAACCATAAAATGGTTGAAATCCAAGGGTTTTTGTCTGCATCGGTAACCGGCGGCTAGAACAAGAACGTTATCCGAGTAGGCCTGGGTGCTCTACTTCTGTAATTTTTCCCAAGAATCTTCTTCTCATAACAGGAAGAAGCATCATCAATCCGCCCAGGGTGAATGCCGCATCAGTTTACAGTAGTTTCTACCTTTTTTGATTTTATTTGTTTGTCCTTAATTACTAGAAGCAATATTGATCATTTATTTTTAATCATCACCTATTTTGGAAAAGTTTGATTTAAAAGATTTAATATGTTCAAGGTGTTTTTTTTTTGATCAGTATTCGTGGATAATTTTACTTTCAATATGTATTGTTGGTAATTTTTATATACAAATGTCGTGCTGGTATTTTTATTATAAAATGTAATTTTTACTTTCATAGAGTTTTGTGTTTGTTTCTGTAATCTAAGGCTAATTGACCCTTAGCCCCTAGACTTACGTTGTGCTATAGATTCAATTTTTCCTGAAAACAATCAATTATTAGGAGGCAGTTCCACGCTTTTTTTTTTTATTCATGTCCTCTGATCTGAGACATTGCTGCTGGAATTATTTTATCGTCATAATGTATATAATTAATACATTCAAAAGTTTGATAGAACCCCTTCATTAGCATCATTTAACTTGACAGAAAAGGTGAGATAAAATCCAAAAATGAAAAAAAATGAGTTCTTAGAGTCATTGAAAAAAGAATGGAATCAATTATCAATCTTATACATTGAAAAACTTTTCAAACGAATACTAAAACTGTGTGATGTAGTAAACAAGGAGAAAGGAGGATATTTTGACGAGAGCAAACTTTATACATCAAATGATTTTTGTCATAATAAAATTTCTAATAAAAAGTTCATGTCTCACTTTTTTTAAAGAATGTATAATATTTTTCTTATTTAAACTATAAAACAACTACATTTGGGGTCAATTTAAAAATATAGGAGGGATGGCCTCAAACTTTTGAACTGTAGTGTATTTGTATATATATATATATATATATATATACATACAGAATGACATCTAGGGAAAAAAATAAGTAAAACGAATTTATAAAAAAGTGAGAGAAGGAGATTAGAGAAGAAAAAAAAAAAATGAAGAAAAAACTAAAAAAAAGAAACTAATTACCGCATGAGATAAAATTGTTTATACATATGCGTAACATTTTGCATAGGCCACTGTTATTATAAATCATTTTCTATATGCTTTCTTTTGATAAAACTGGTAATATATCAAAAAGAAATTTAATATGATTAATTAATCAAAAACTTAAAATAAAAATTAAAAAAAATATCATTCCGAGAATCGAAAGTGTTTTGTGTCATAACTGTCTGCGTAAATATTTTGCTAATGTATCATCCGCGGCGAGCTAACCGTGGGATACATCCATTTAACTTTTCTTAATTTTATCTCTTAATCCTTCCGAACTGGCAAATACTTATCTTATGATACGCTGTCTTCAACCTATGCAAATGGAAATAAATTAATGCCATCGCGTAGTCACTTGCAGGAAAATGGATAGAAATCCAACAGTTAGAATTTTCAATATGTGTGTAGCAATTTAAGACGCCAGGGTCTGCGTCTAAACCTGTGCGATTAGAGATGGTAACGACAAAGCAAAGAATTTCAGTCGATGAATTTGTGTATCTGATGTTTGGATAAACGCTAGAGCAGAAGAAATGCGATCTTTTTTTTTTCCTTGGATTTACCCACAACGGGAGACGATGGAATAATTCTGTATTATTTATTTTGGTCTAGACATTTTAATTTCACTCTATCTCTTAGTTTTTATCGGCTTCCTAAACATTTGCAATTACCCTGTTACATGTTTGAATTGTCATTTATTTTATTTTTTAACCTTATAACCACATTTTGGATGTGGCGATTATGGGAAAAACTACATAGCTAATAAATGCTTGAACAAAATATTTATGATCATATTAATGATAACATGGCCGCTCTTGTTAGTTACCGCTATAAAGTCTCTACAGTGAGGAACAAACTATACATTGTTATATAACCAAGCGTACCCACAATTTATAGACTAAATTTGTAAATTAACAGATGACATTATTTCAGTTTCCCTGAGAAGAAAACAAACGGGATAAAACTTATGTTGTAGTTTTTGAAAAACTAAAAAAAACTATTCCTCAAACTAATGAACAATTAAAATCTTTTTTATTTGAATTATGTTTCACGTTTTTTAATTTTTAAAAAATCCTATCTTTTTTAAGGACATGCACGATCATAGCTCACCAGATAATCTATTTTCTTTTAAGTTAGTTGTGAATTGTCACGACAGTGGAATTGTTTCATGTTACTCTCTCTAAAGATTTATATCCAGAATAGAGTATCCACGAATGAGTACCATCTAAGGTTAAAGAAAGCAGTCTACACTGCTATTTAATTCATAGCTTCAAAGATAATATATTTTATGCAACGAAATTAGTGCGAAATTAGACGCGAATTTGAACTCAGAAATTTCCAATGTCCATAGAACGATCCGTTAGACTACCCATATATTTATGGCTCAAATCTCTGAAAGAACTGTTTTAAGCCAAGGGAATAGGTAAAATCCGACCTGTTTTATACATAACTCAATCAAACCTTTATGCACATACGTTAATGCATGTATTCTTTCGGAATGTTATACCAAACATTTTCTTTCTGCAATTAACAATTTTTTGTCGACTTACCTGCATTATTCAGATAGACTTTTACATCTTTATTTTTCTTGAATTTAAGAAATTCTATTTTTCCTTTATGAAACATTTGATGTGAATACATTTAGCTAAAGTTCATTTTGCTAATAAGGTTCAACATTGGCGACAGTGACTAAATGAGACAAGATATGTTTACTAGTGCTGTATGCAAACGCATCTTTTCTAAAAATAAATGTACTGAAAACTTATCTATACAGCAGTTTTACGCACATGTATCCATTTTAATTTCCATCAAAAGAAATAGGAGCGTTTTTACCAGACAATAAATACTATGAGTAGTTTTATGCGGATGACACTGCGTTCATGGAAAACTCAGAAATTAAAATAAAATGACGACAGAAAAAGAATATCCACTTATTAATAACGAAGACGAATTTTAACATTTCCCAAAATTCAAAGTCCGTCAGTCACGCTAACCTCATCCTGTTTACCTTCGATACTCCTTGTAGATAAATGTTTAAAATTCCTTATCTAGAAAATTATATTATTCTGATTCTAATCGAATACTTTTTTTTTCATTTCAAGCGTTATATTTTCAGGATAGACATGTTCGGGTCATCATCCCCACATTTTTTTTTAAACAGCGTAAATCTGTGTCTACGAAATTATACTCTCCAGAGAAGAACAAGAAAGTACCGCTGAAATGTGATAGTATTCTTCTTCCCTGTTTCCCCAAAATATAACGTTCATATAATAAGAAATGTATACATTAAATACAGCATTTAAAATATTAAGTAATATTGTCGAATTATAAATAAAATTATTTAAATTATTTTTAATAATTTTTCCCCCCAACATGGCAATAATGTCACTAAGGCATTTTAATAAAACAATGAAAAAAATTATGAAAACATACCAAACCAAATCCTAAACAAGAATTAAAGGATAAACCTTCTACTCCTGTTCAAAAGATGGGGAAGGAGTGTGGACAGCGCGATAGGGGAACCTATCTACTACTATTTTGAAAATATATTGTTGTATTTTTTTTTCATTTCTATTAATGCTTTCAGAATTATAATATTTCAGCCATGTAGATAGATAATTGAAAGCAATATTTTTCTTATGCACACCCAGACGTTTGCCATCACTCTGATAACAAGTTCGAGATTGCTTGCTGAATGTAAATTGTGAAGACATTTGACCATGAAGAATTCAGTTAACCAACACAGATTAATATATATTCTCCAGCATCATTCTTACATGAATTTTGTTCAAGATAACGACAACGTAATCTGACCGTGATTTAAGTGAAGCCATATTATCTCCATCCACGTCCATTATATAAAGAAATTAAACGAGCGACCTCTGATTAAACTATCTTTCTATCTATTCGGAATTTGACATATTATCCCTGTGTATACAAGTCCCATAAAACTAGAAGAACTGAAGTTTTGAATCCAAGTACTTTGAGGAATTTATTGAATTAAATTAATTTATTTTGAACATAAATCCAAATTAAAATTTATGTTCACTTTTAACCATATTCTCGTAATCATCTGTCATCTTTTTAGTTTGGCAATTATGCTTTCAAAAGGTTTCGTTATGTTACGATACTGAGTAACCTTCGCTACACTTATTGAAACATGGACAAGTCCATCCGCCATCAGTAGAGCGTGTGCTCACGGTAGAGGAGCAAAACGTTTGTCGCAAATGTGTAGCGCTTTCCAGGCTTACGTTTGTCGCCCTGAGCTACTGTATTCTTTATCCCTGTTCTCATGTGCTTAAACCTTTCTTCACTAAATCTTTTCTTCTAGTATTTTCCTTACAGTCTCACTAGCCAGCAAGTAGGAGGGTTATACGAACTTTATAATAGGATTCTTCCGCAATGAAGGATGAAAACCTTTTCCATTCTTGTGTAAATTTTTAAAATTACGAATCTCTATTTGGTAAACTTAGAATGAATTCGATTTTTTTCGAAGAATCTTCTACGGATTTGATTTCGAGCGTGTCTAGGATAAAGTAAGTTTTAAATGTCATCATTTTTTGAAAGCAATTGATTCTTCTCACAGGAGTTTCAAGAGCATATTAGAAATGATCTAGTACAACTTTGGCAAAATTAGTAATAGATTCTGCTGGGATTGAGTAAGAGCGAGATTTATTCTGTAAAATACACAGAAATGTAGCACATGGCCGAAAGCCGTGATTGGGAAAAGGACGGTCTTGTTCTGTCTTAACTATAACTTAGCTAGCCACAAACACTGACCCAATCGTACGAACAATATTCCTTACACCAAAACAACACATTCATACGTACCTTTCTTACTACAATCCCCATAATACCTCTTTGTCTCTATGAAAATACTAACTAGTCCCCATATTTACAATTCATTGTCTGTGGGGGAGGGGAATAAAACAACAATTCTAAAAACTTGCCCAAATGAGTATTTACAAACATGATTACAAAACTATTTCCAAGAAACTAAAGGAAATAATATTAGTAATAAAACCACCCACAACCACTAAATGTGGCAGAATTATCAGTTAACAGGCCGAAATCGATGTGGGACTATAATAGTATAAAACATTCATTCATCCCAAGCACTCACTGACATTTATCATTCAAACACAACACAACAAATACGAAAAACACTCACATCCACGAAGGCGCCCCACATCCACCAGCAGACTGACATCACTAACCACCTAACGAGGGAGGGGATGGGTAATTAAACAAATAAAAATACGGACAGAAATAAAAGCGGCCAATGAGCATACATACCTTTGGGATTGAGTAAGAGCCGAGTTTAAATTCCAGTCGAGTTCATTATATTTACTCGCGTTCAAATATCCTTGGGAAAAGGTGTGAATCCATCTCTTCTCCTACCCCCTACAGCTATGGTTAAATAGCAGGACAGACTGAGTTCTATAACCTTGAGTAGCAACCAGTCGGAGAGAAGGAACACGCTGAATTCAAAACAGCCTTGAGAGGTTTGGGCTCCGTCAGTCAATCTTGTCCAAGATACATCACTACTACTGCGGCTGATGAGTTACAGGACACGTGATCGGGACATTGGAATAATGAAAATGAAAATTGTCCCCTTTTAGTAACTATCAGCGATACACGTTCATAGAAGAGAAGAAGTGGTTAAATAATTTTAAGCAGACACAATTTTTTTTATGCTAGGATGCCCCAAATTCATAGATCGTTCTATAAAGAATATATAAAAAAGTCCGTAACCTAATGGTGGGAAACAATTAATATTCAGTAGAATCTCCTTTCGAGTCAATGCACGTATTTCAGTAATAAATATTAAATACATAGAGTAAATATAGAAAGAAACTATTTCAGAGTATATTTCACTTAATGAAATTGTTAACAGAGAATATTAGTTTAAAATAAGTACAGCTGAAAAACCGGCAAATCGTGCAATAGAAGTCATTTATAATGGCCACTCTTCTCGATCCTTTTATTGTCCCTGGTGCCCCCAAAATATAGATTTAAACGTGCTTCTAGATTAGCATCTAGGTCTGACCCTTTCAATGTTGAAAAAGGTAAATTGAACCGCCACTTCTACTCCAAAGTTTTCTTTTCTGACTCTTCTCACCCGTGGAACACCCTTCGAGTTGACTTGCTTCCCTGATGACTACAATCTTCGAACTTTTAAATGCAACATCAGTTGCCATCTTCTGTAATTTTGAATCCCGTTCATATTTTGTCCATTCTTTAATCTTCCCTATTCTAACGCTTCTCATTCATTTTCATTCCCTGCAACGTCTGCGCACTTGTGGCATTTCCACCCTTTTAGGGGTGAAATAATATTTAAAATATTAATTTCTATGTTATCCCGGTATCTATACTTCAACTTACTTTATTATCTTCATCAATAACTTTCCTGATTTCATCAATTGTCGGCTCGATTTGCCTTCACTTTGCCGTTGTCCAGTGGACAATAATACTTTTCCGTATCTTTATTTACATCGTTCGGGCTTTTACCCTCATCTTTATTACCATTTTCACGGCGTTTCGGCTGTTGTACGCTCCGACTTCCTTTTGGTGAGATACGTTGGAATTTCGAACCGAACCATTTATTAGTAATTATACAGAGAGCTAGAGAAAAACAACAACAATAACCGAATTTGTAATATAAGCTCTACAAAAAAAAAAAAAAAAAAAAAGAGAGCTACAGTATGTTTATAAGTCCCAAAAATTCAATCACTGATGTCCCAGTGGATAAAAGTGTGGGTTGAGTAATCCAAAAAGTGACCTAACCCAAAGTGTTGTGGGTTAAATAACTTATTGGAAAGAAATTTGGAGAGTTGAGTTACTAACGGGATTTAACTGAAATTGAGATAACCAGAACATCGCATGTCAATCGGAATTAGAATAATCTACCCACGTGGAATAAAAAAAGGCTTCGTGTCGAAATGCCAATGTATATCACCGGAAGATGATCAGAGCGTAAATAATGTAAACATTTACAATATCTCAATATTGAAGATATATAGAAATATAGATAGTTAATATATATATATATATATATATATATATATATATATAAAATCAGGAACACCAAATTCCAAGCGACTAGGCTACCCAGGTTTCGACTCAAATTTTTGGAAGATTTTGTTTTGAGGAATTTTTTTTTTGCACATTTTAAACGCAGTTTTTAAACTCCTCTTACAATATACTATTTTATATTATATATATATATATATATATATATATATATATATATATATATATATATATATATATATAAAAAGAAAAGAACAGTAAGATATAAAATCCGGTGTTCTTATTGATATTTTTATTTTTACGAAATATTGCTCAATGTATATTTACAGAGCATCAATATTAAAAATTAACTAGTTTAAAATGTGTTTTTTCGCTACACAGTATTAACCATGTTTCAAAAATGGAAGCTAAAAGCTTCAAATTAAATTTTGTATGTCTCATTGTGTGTTTGTCTCATTTCTTTTTGTTTAAAATGCTTTATATTTAATATTTAACTCCTAATATTGCTGGTTTGGCGAAAACAAAGTAGAATCAAAAGACACATTAAAGTTATTTATGTTTATTTTACCTATGTCAACATTATAAACTCTGCCATGCCCCACCTCTGCAAAATCTGAAGAGAAAAAAAAAGTCAAAGCATTGATTGATAGCCCCTCTTTCAAAATTCCTGGATATGCCCCTGGTCATAAGCATATATATTTTCAAATAAATAAGTTTTATTATAACTTTAAAATATGTCCATATTAACAACACGTACTGAAAGGAAGTGAATGTTTGTGTGAGGCATTTAAATTAACCGTACAAAATATTGGCGCATGGAATCAAAAGGTTGACCATCCCTGAGATTGTTGATGGTATCCAAGAATATATTTTTTCGTATTTTGGTCTATTTGAGCCTTACTCTCCTCATATTACTTGTCCTGCTGTACATGACTCTGTCTGTCATTGATGAAATCTATATTGTCTACCTAGTTTCAGATATGCTTAAGATGCTAACATTTCATCTCTTCATTTCCTGATTTATGTTTTCTAATCTGCCCATGGATCTAGCGTTCTAACGTTCCATGTGTCCAAAATTATTTTTATTTGATGTGAAAAGTAGCTGGATAATCCTTACAGGTTAGGGAATAATTTTCAAAAGTCTGATCACCTTCACACTTTCGTTTTTATAGCGAACGTTCTAGACAAATTATTAAGAAAAAGGAAATTCCATTACAAAGATAAGAGTACTGAACTGTCATGTAAAATCACTCCTCCCATATGGTAGTAAATACTGGATAATCTCCCCAGAGATGAAGTAGAATCTTGAAGCAATGGAATTAAATCATACAGAAGGATGCTTCGAATATCATAGACTGAACATGTGAGCAACGATGAAGTTTTATTGAAAAGTGAAACAAAAAGACACTTATTGTTTACATTAGGAAGAGACAGTTGAAATTTCTAGGGCAAATAATGAGAAAAGAAGGTTTGGAAATTTTGATACTCACATGTCAGACTGAGTGCAGGGGGCCAAAATGAACTGAGGTAACATAAATGTGATTCTACAGAAGGAAGTTGAAAACATCATGGGTTGAACATGTAATCAACAACAAAGTTCTACGGAAAATGGAAGCAAACACAAACGTACATTTCAACTTAGAATCATAAAGTGACAGTTAAAATTTCTAAGGCACATATGAAGGAACGAGTGCTTTGAGAATTTGACACTCACCACAGAACCTGAAGGCAAGAGTAAAGCAGTAAATAACCTAAAGAGCTTGTTTAAATGTTTGGAAGAACAGGGATTAGGAGAGATAGCAAAAAGACAAGCTTTATTAAGCGCCACAAAGGAGAGGAATTTGTGGAGAGACCCAACTTCTGAATGGAGATGTCGCATAAAAGAATAATAATGCTGTTCTAAGATAATCTTTTATTTTTTTAAAAATAATTTTACCATTATTTTTCTGGAGAAAATTTAAACATCTCTATGATAAATTGAGTCACAAGTAATTTCCGTTTTTCGGAAACCTTTGTAATGACGAATATATTATCCTAACTACAATTCATACGTGGCAGTCAAAATTAAATTTGTAGTACACTAACACACCTGTTTTTTTTTTCACGACAATGACAGTGTAAACAATGGATTAAATAATAAATATCATAAACCCATTAATTTATATCCGATAATGTTATCGAATTTCAAATAGGAGAATAATGAGATGGCATCATCTAGAAGAACATGTAATGTTCATAGACAGGACGTTATAACTGGCTGTTACGGCGTTTCTTTGCAAATTTCGTTCTGGAGAAAGGTCATTAAATATGAAATCAGACAGAGCAAGACATCGGATTTGGTGATGCTTTAAACTCGTTTCTACGGCAATTTACTTGTGAAAACCAACAATGTTAATCCCCTCACAGTCAGCCATCTACGAGCATTTATATATGATACGAAATGTCTGCATGCAAGTTCTTTGTATTCCAGACGCTGATCGTTGATAAACAAAATGGCTCAGTGTTATTCAACCTAATAGTAGCGCATTCTTACGCGGTTGTCTCCCTTATAAAATTTGATTATTTTAGTCGAAACTTTTGCGGTTCACATATTCTTTTATATCATCAACTCACCAAATTTCTCACATATTCAACCGACCTCCTGCTAAAGTTGGAGCCAGCCGAAATTATCCGTCTGGTCGCTTTTTCTTTACCTTCGAACTTCTTCCTTTTCTTCTCATTTGGCATAATTAAACCAACAGTTACTTTAAAGAATTTAAGTTATGCAGTTACTTTTTGAGACGTTGTTTTGTTTAATGAAAGAAACAAGTAATTACATGAAATCGGATGAGTTTCATCAGATGTTGAATCTTTAGAGAACTAAAACAAACCATAAAACTAATATGTGCTATTTTGTTTTTGTTTTTTTTATTATATTCTCTATTATTATATATCAATTATATTGTGGGCACATTCACATTGTGACCATGAGACCCGGGTTCGAACCATGGTCGATTTGACAGTAAGGAGACTTCCTGATGATATCGGACTGGAGGGGGTTGATCCCAGCGTGCGGCACCTTTGGAAAATTGACCTTGTGATGAAATTGAGTAGTCGAAACCAGTGGTGGCCGTTGATAGCTATGCTAGCACGAAGTCACAAGTCATCGTGGCCGAGGGCTTGATCACACTATATAGCACGCTCTTCCCCAGAAACTTTAACTAAGGTCTACTCAGCATAGTTGCAGTATAAACTACAGGTGTGCACTATGGGTGTTGAATAAACACAACTACCCCAGAGCAAGCGTCTGATATAGGGATTGTCTAACTGCCTATGATCCTCTAATACGAGTGGCCAGCTATACATATATCAATAAAGGTCTTAATATATACTTCGAAATTGGAGACAATAAATGTATACACATGTTTGGTAGAAGCATATATATAAAACATTTCATACATTTGGAATTAATACATCATTAGCAAATGATCATTTTT
>CAHIKZ030001737.1:362500-400000 GCA_903632075.3 Acanthosepion pharaonis | reverse complement strand
TATATAAATATGGTTATCTGCTAAAATTAACTTTTTGAGGTGAGAAATATATCTGATGAGAAGATTTAAAACATCCCTTAATTCTTTAGATATTGCTTTGGCGATGTTTCTGAGTCGAAACTTAGCACACATGGCATTCAGAAAGAAATCTAGGCGATGGGATGTGCTTTCAGGCAAATAGAAACTTGCGTAGCTCCTAGGCTCAGCGTAGATGAGTAGCTCAAAGCGAATCAGATCAGATGGTGCTTCTTCCTAGGAAGGGGAACGCAGGTTTGAATCCAGAAGGCAGATTATCTTTATTAAGTTTTTTTGAATGCTCAGATCGATAATCGAAAAGAGCACTCCTTAAAACACTGGATGCTCTACTAAAATTCGGATATCCACGAACTAAAAAAATATGACGGCTTAAAAGTGAGAAAATCAATTAATTGTTTATATATATATATATATCTATATATATATATATCTGCTTCAGAGTTCGACGAAGCTGATCACGGTGCTTCAGGCTACTGTCTTCAAAACCCATTAACTTAACGAAAAATGTCTTAGGCCACTCCTTTCGGTTTGATGCTTGGGCAAGTTTTCAGATCAAATTTGAGACGTTTCATGCTGTCTTTCAATTCGTCTTTGAACGCTTGGTGTTTAGTAGTTGTCCATATAGCATCTTGTTTTGGGAACCTATGCTCATCCATTCTCACAACATGATCAGCCTAAGTCGTATCTTTGATAGAATGTTTTCAATGCATATGATTTTATTACATTTCTTCAGTATTGCACTATTCTTCACCCTGTCATCCCATTTTATATTACATATGGCACGAAGACATCAGATGTGAAAAGCGTCAGTTATGTGCTTGCTGTATAGGGTCTAAGTTTCAACACCATAGGGAATGATCCAGAGAACGACTGATCTGTGTATGTCGATCTTTACTCTGAGAGATACGTTTTTGGTGTTCTATAATCTCTGTTTAAGTTTACCGAATGCTGTACTGGTTTTGGTTATTCTGGATTGGATTTCTCTCCATTTTCACATCAGAAGCGACTCTTAATCCAAGACATGAGAAAGCCTCAACAGTTTTTAATGTCGTACCATCATTGAATACGAAAGAATTTGTGAGATGGATTGCCTTGTACTGGCAGAGGTACATTATCTCAGTCTTTCTTTATGCGGATAGTGAGACCGAATTCTTTCGCTGTTTCAGTAATTTATCAACGATAGTTTGAAGGTTTTCAACGCTGTGTGCTAATAGAACAGCATCATCTGCAACGATAAGATCATATACCAGCTGCAGATCAAATTTAGATTGTGCTTTAAAACGTTGCTGATTGTATAGATCTCCACTTGTTCTGAATTCAACACTGACTATCTCACTTAAGTCAGAGAAAGCTTTTTCAAACATAGCAGAAAAGAAAAATACAGAGAGGAGCAAGAACGCAACCTTGTTTTGTGCCGTTGGAGAGGGAAAAAGTATCCGATTGTCACTTCTCGACATTACAAAAGCTTTCATTCCTTCGTGAAAAAAGATAATAATATAGAGCATTTTTCTGGAACAAAACGTTCCAAAGAGCAGTTCGAGATACACTATCGAAGTCTTTGTGAAGTCTAAAAAAAAACAACAAATAGATCCTTGCTTTGTTCTCTTGCCGGAGACAAAAGATCATATCTAGGGTTCCTCTATCGGATCGAAAACCGCACTGGGTCTATGGTATTGCCGATTCTGAGACAAATTCATTAAGCCTATTCAGGATGATAGGAGCAAGAATTTTGCCAGCAACCGAAAGATGAGATATTCCTGTAAGGTTTGTCACATTCACCCTTGTTCCCTTTGCGCATTATACAAAGGGACCACTATGTTTGTTTCATTAAGTTTTGATTTTCTGAAATTTCGAGTGAGCAATGACAGGGTCAGGCTCGGACATGCGATTTTAGTTCCCCTTTTATTGACCCTTTCTCATAAGAGGAATATATGTATATAGAAACGCTCATACTCGTATTCCAAACAATACTAAAATTACATTTTAAACACTCAAAACATGAAAAGAAAATTATCAGCACCTAAAGCCAAACGACGTTGAAAATGGCTAAAGAAATGGGACAATGAAAAATATGGACAATTATTGCTCTCCCTTTCTCCTACAAAATGGAATAAAGTAAGAACTCTGGAAAAATAAATACATAATTAATTTATTAATAGACATTTTAAAACATTGTTGCTATACTCGGAATCAGTTTGAAAATTTGTATATAGACGGCCTGAGGATTGTGTCCAGCATGAAACAGCCAGTCGCCTCTGAGTGTTGACTTCAATGTTCACTTTTATATTTTTATTTACATACGCTCTATCTCTGAAATTGAGCACTTTATCCCATAAATATAGCACAACTTAAAACTATATTTCTTCATATATATATATATATATATATATATATATATATATATATATATATATATATATATGTGTGTGTGTGCATAGTCCTTTATCTTCTGCATAGCACATTGCATGTAATCAACAGAAATGTGATTCTACAGAAAGATGCTCAGGATAGCATCGACCGAATATAGGCAACGTGATGGTTTTATAGAAAATGGAAACAAAAAGCAAACTTATACGTAACATCAAGAAGAGGCAGTTGAATTTCATGGGGCAAGTATTGAGGAAAGAGAGCTTGGGAAATCTGATACTCACAGGACAGATTGGAGGAATGATGGCCAGAGGAAAACAGTGCGTAGCATAAATGATATGTTTAAATGGTTGGTAGAACATGCTTTTTGATTAATAAGAAGACAAAACTTAAACGCTACATGGTAGAGGAAGGTGTGTGAGGGCATGACCACCTACGACATGAAGGGACACGGTATATGAAACAATGAGGAGAAATAATAAAAACAGAAAATCATTTTTGATTATTTCCTCATTAATAGGAGGGCGATTTTCAAAATGGGCTTATGCTTTTCTTGAAAACTCCCAAGCGATATAGATCATTTGCCCGTTTTTCAAAGTGAATTAATCAGCGTGCATAAATTTGAATATAATTTGATTTCTTTTGTGTGTCAATCAATTTATGTTCTTGAATTTTATGATTTTTAATTCCATGCATAGATTTTAATATATTCCTCGGGTGTTCGGAATTTTTTATATATAGAACCAACTAGTGTTTTTCGCCATTTAATTATTGTTTCAAAAAGTTTTAATAACTGGGATTTGTTTGTATGACTCGTATATATTTCTTTAAATATTTACCTATTTTATATGTCTGTATATACATGTGTGTATGAGTGTGTAAGAAAATCAAATATTAATAAAATATATCTGCAAAAAAAATCTAAATCAAAAACAAAAGTTTTTATGTTTTTTTACCAGCTCAATTTAAGACGATTTCTTTGCGTTACAAAATTTTAAATTTTAAAAAGTTATGATATTTTTCCCCATTTGACTTCTGTATATAGATACAACTTAGAAAATACAATCGCTATATTTACCTTAATAAATTTGAGCTGATATATATATAAAAATAAATGAAAAACTCAATCGCAGTACGTTGTAATATTTATATATATATAACGTACTGCAATTGAGGATTTCATTTATTTTTTCTTGTGTACTTGCTACTTTATTCTTTTCTGGACATAAATTATGTAGAAATTGTCCGAATGTCCTGTAGAAAATTAAAGGGACATGACAGAAATTTAATAAAAACATTAACCGCAGTGCATTTTCCACGAAACTTGAATAAAAAGGCATTGCTGACGAATATCCAATTATATATATATATATATAAGGTCTTTTTTTGCAAGTATTACATCTGTTGAAACAGACATCATCAGTCATGGAAATTGACTTTTTTTAAAATATATCCAGGTAATAACGGATCAAGAAAGATTAGATGTGAATCGAAATATGTTTTTTAGAAATGTGTTTTTTTTTGTGTGTTTTTAAAATACATCTTTCTTGACTCGTTATTACCTGGATGCATTTAAAAAAAAAAAAAAAAAAAAAAAAAAATCAATTTTCATCTACTTGCAAAAAAAGTCCTTATACAAGTTGAATTTATTAAAAACAGGGATCACAACATTCATCTAGAGGTTCGTGGGTTAATGAAATTTTAATAAATTTGTTGCGAAGATGTATTCTTGCCATTTATATCATTAACTTAACTAATCTTTTTTGTATGAATGATTCATATATATATATATATATATATATATATATATATATATATATATATATATATATATATATATATAAACAGACACAGAAATTCACAATCATATATATATGCCAGAAAGAGTAAATTCATATTCAGGAATTCTGATAAATTGATTTAGACATGAATATAAAAGCTGGTAAATTGGTTTGCACACAAAGTGCTTGGCCTGACCTACTTCCCAAGATCAATATTATCTTGTCTGGACCTTGAAATGCTTAATTAGAGAACCGGGTCAGCAAAGTCCGTTATAGTGTCAGAGTATACATTTTTCTATAGCAATAAGAATATATATAATTTTTTAATCATTTCTTTCCAAGGAAGGTGAGAATGCCACTGATAATCAGTGTATTGCTGTGAGTGAAGCTGAGAGAAAAAAAACTGAGTGTAAGGGGAACCGATGAAATGATAAAAGCTTGACGGGTTTCAAGAAGATAGAAGCTGGCGTTTGACGTTGCATTTAAAGTTTTGAAGATGGTAGTTACCAAGGAAGCAAGGAAACGACAGAGTTCCACAGGCGAGAAGTGTGAGAAAAGTAACTGTTGGAGTATAAGTGTCAGTTACATTTAACTAATTCAACAATGAAATGGTCAGACCTAGATGTCAATCTAGTAGCAAGATTAAATTCATGTAGTCGGGTTACTAGGGGAAAAAGCTCGTCAAAGCAGTTGCCATGAAAATATTTGGAAAGAAGAAAAAGATACAAAGTAAGATATTGCAGATCCTTCTTTGAATTTTTTTCAAGATCTTCGAGTTGAGTAGCAGGAGCACCAGACCAGATATGGTAGCATTATTCAATACACAGACGAATGGTAGATTCATAAATGTGCAAGATTGACTCTGACGAGGAAAACGTTCTGACACGACACAGTGAGCCAACTTTCGTTGCATCACATGTAGCTATTGGTTCGATGTAGTCGTTCCACTTCAACTCAGTTGTGCATTTCTCTCCATGAATCTAAAATCAGCCTTCCTAGTGGTTGACAGGAAACATTCTAGGAGGTGCTTGAATGAGAGCAGTTTCGTTTTGCAGGCATTAAAATTTACGAGCCATTTCTTGACCCTGTTCACCACAGATTAGAGGTCCTTTTTCAAAAGCAGCGGGCAGGTTAACTTTGTCGGCTCTGGCCGATTTGATTTTGAGACAGGAATAAATTGTAATGTCATCAGCATAAATAGGAAGCGATGGCAGCAAAAAGATCATTGATGTAGAATTGAAACCAATCAGGATCTAAGATAAAACCTTGCGGGACACCCATGTTCATGTGAAAGTATCTGGAAGCGATCCCGTTCAAAACGATATTCATTTCAGGATTTGATAGGAACGATTGGATTAAATCAGTAGTCGTCTAATAATACTGTATCCCTTCCGTAGAAGATCAGTGTGCCAACACATGTCAAATGCCTTCGTGATATCAAGAGCTTCACCGTTATTATCAAGAGCTTGATATACATATTCTACCATTGAGCAATCAGCACACTGGGAAAAAATGGAAATTCTAGCCTATTATTTTTACAAATGTAAACAAGAAGAAAGGCATAGTGCTCAATTCATTTAGTGAATAGCGTTTCGTGAGCCGAGTTGACTGTTGTTTGGAATTACCCTCTCTCTCAACAGTGATCAACCGAAATTATCGAGAGCATAATAATATCATCTCCATACAAGCCTGTTTCATTGTATAAGTACGGCTAGAAATCCGATTGCTTCAAACCGGAATCGAAACTCGACATTACTGACATACATATACACCTACATGTACAGACATATATATACACATGCATATATATATATATATATATATATATATATATATATATATATATATATATATATATCACAAGACTTGTATCTACCGGTAAAGTTGTCAAAAGACAAAATCAAGTATTGTGAGATTCTAACCAGAATCTCATGATCATAAAGCGAACGTTTTAGCCACTAGGCCAGGCACCGAAATTTTTGAAATTTATTTAATGTTATAATTTATTTAATCTTTATATATATATATATATATATATATATATATATATATATATATATATTATTATTTAGCCTTTTGTTCAAGAGTTTGAGCGTTTTTATAGTTTCTCAGCAAATATATATATATATATGTGTGTGTGGGGGGTGAGCTTAATTTATGTGTATACATATACACATGAATATATATATATATATATATATATATATATATAGATATTTAGAGAGAGAGAGGTGGTGAGAGATTCATATGTCCTCGTTTTTTTCGATTTTTGAAGATCGAGTCTGTTTGCTTTTGATTGTATACTAGGGGCTAATCTGGTTGGTCTTGGATGTCTAATGGGGTCATGCTTTCTGCATAAGTGTTGCTGTATTTTGGTTTGTGTATGTTTGTATCGCACTTTAAGTCTGTCGGCGTAAGTTAGTGGTTTATTTTGTGTGTGTGTGTGTGTGTGTGTGTGTGTGTGTGTGTGTGTGTGTGTGTGTGTGTGTGTGTGTGTGTGTTCGTTTACAGGTTCTAGCTATCGTTGTTGATGGCGATGTCGTTATTTTTGGTATTGGTGCTGGTGCTTTCCTGTTGGTGTCTATATTTGGGTTGTTTTGTGTTTGCGTTTGTTGTGTTGTGGCCGCTGTGGTTTCAATGTGTTGTTTTCTTTTGTGCTATGTTCTTTTTCGTTTTTCGGAGTTTGGTTTCATTTCTCTTTTGTTCTTCTGTCTGGAGGAAATATTCAATTTTCTTTTTTTTTTTCAGTTTTTGTTTTTTATATTTCCCTCACTGATTGGTCTGTGAGCTTTTATAACATTCTTTATATTAGTATATTCCCCCGTGTCAGCCTGTTTATTTATTTACTCATCAAGTAGGTTGATTTCTACTGTTGTTGCCCTTATGTGTTCCTGGCAGAACTGTATGATATCCTGCAAGAGTTCCCTGGGGAACTCTTGCATTTTTCGGTACCCTAAACATATTTATGATTCCAAATCAATCCTGAAATTGGTCGGTATTAGTTGATCCTTCAGGCATATCATTATATATTCCTGGTATGTTTCATACCTGGTTAATTTGTTGGTTGTTCTATTCATACAGATCTCCAATATTTCGATGTTTATCAGTTTTGTTAGTGTTATGCTCTCAGTCTCGTGTCTATTAACCATGATTATGTTTTGAACAATAAAAAAATATTGAGAAAATTAAAAAATGAACTTTTCAGATACACTCTCTTGTTTATTAATATTTTGTTGTTTCATTATTCCAATTAAATTCCTCGACTAGTTTCTGAGAACATGGTCATTATCAGGAGAAAAAATTCTGCTTGTTAGTAGCAGTGAACTACTGTAGTTCACTGCTTTTAACAAGCAGGAATTTCTTCTAAGTTTTTACATATTCTCAGCTTCGGAAGCTCTTTTGACTGCAGTTTGATCTGCGTTATCCTTTCCATGGGACATTCTTTTCCTCGCTGCAGCCTTGGCTCTTGAATGCAATCTGGTTTGTTTTGATTTGTTTTTTAATTTGTTTACCGCATATCAACCTCAATGGATTATTTAATGCCGGCAATATTTTTATTGCTGGTAATATTTTTTTCAAAAATATATTGCCGCAAATATATATATATATTTTCCAAAAATGTACTGCTGACAATATTTTTTCTTCAGATTAAACTGCTGCCAATGTTTTTTTTTTTTTCAAAAATGTATTATTGGTAATATTTTTTTACAAAAATATATTGCCGCTATTAAAATCTATTTTTATACTTTCATAGTGTTTTCACCCAAGTTTAGTGGGTGTCGATTATTTGCCAATAGCTTAGACACTAACAGGGTCAGAGTGGACCTGCGAACACCAGCAATTAAGAGGTGGTTTCACGCTCCTCAATACCTTCTCATCTGATGCCTTGCTGTTGGATGTAGTTTATCGTCTTACCCAGGACGCGGATGTATTTTATCGTCATACCCAGGACGGTTGCAATCTGGTCCTCTTTTGACAGAGATTTCTTTTTGCGTGGCATAATGCTTCCGTATGCGATGTGCAAAAATAAACTACAGAAGAACTCAAAATTGATTGCTGCATTTAAGTAGTACATTAATATTTAAAATTATCTTGTAATGGTTCAATGATAATTCTTCTGTTGCCAATTACTTTAAGGAAAATTTGATATGCGTAGGTCCTTACTTTCTCTACAAACAATTATTTTTATTTTATGGGTTACTTTCGCTGGATTTCGCATCTAATTTCGATTATTCCCAAATTTCGTCGCCAAAAAATACGCAAAATATCGCCGAAAACAATGACAGTAACGAAAACTTGGGAATCCCAAATTATTAAGACGGGCTGTTTTTAAGTTTGAGAGTTGTACCCCTTGAATTGAAAAAGTGTGACACACTGACATTGGAAATTATTTTCGATGTTCTAGTCACGTAATTAAAAAAAATTGAAATGATTTCAGATCGATTATTTAATAGTTTGTTTTGGTCTGCGAAGGTAATTAAAGCTATTTTTCGTATAATTTTGGATTGATTGCTGTAGTATATTTTAACTGTTATTTTGACGTAAATATTTTAAATTTGTTTATTATTTCATTTATTTATTTGGACTGATTATGTTTACTTATTTTGGCTCATTTATTTTTTTATTTTATCTATTCTAGCGATTATTTTAGCTGGAGTGGTTTGATAATTGTTTATTTATTCGTTTGGACTAATTTATTTTACTTGTTTTTTATTTATTATTTCTTTTTTCTTTTAGATATTTTTTATTTATTCTTTTCGGTTTTCGATTTTTAAGTAACTTAATAAAATATTTTCGGTCATTTATATAACAGTTATATCATTTTTTGTGCAATTTTTTAGATTGATTGTTGTAGAATATTCTAACGCTTATTTTGGCGCGATTGGTTTGTTAATTTTTTTATTATTTATGTCCTTTTTTTTATTTTGATTGATTATTTTGATTTGTCTTTTTTTCTCATTTATTTTTAATTTTATTCATTCTTTTTCGTCTATTCTAAAGGGAGTGGTTTGTTGAACTGTTTATTATTTTCTTGGATTAATTTATTCTACTTGTTTTTCATTTTATTTTGTTTATTTTCAGTTTTCGATGTTTAAGTAACGTAGTAAAAAAAATGTTTTCCTGTCTGCATTTGAGATGAGTTCAGATCGTTTTTAGTAGTTTATTTTGGTCTGGGAGGGTAATAATAGCTGTTTTTTCTTCAAGCAAAGTTTGCAGGTTTTGGATTGATTTGAGTTTTGTTTTTAACTTCCCAGGTATACTTAGAAAGCATTGTGCTGTTAACGTATTTACTATTTGTGCATATTTTTTTTTGGTTTCTAAAGTCCTTCAGTTACTCCTATATATGTTTTTTTATTTCTTCATTATCTGTTGATTTTACTGTGGCTTGGTGTATTACGTTGTTTTGTAAGCAATTACTGTTTATATATCAACATTCATTTTTTATTCTGCAGTTTCACGTGTGTTTGATTTGTTCGGGTGATTTGTTTTATAAACAAAAAAATTGATAAAAATAACCATCAGAATGGACTACGCAAAAATGGACCGCTTTTTGTATATATAAATAGTCGAGAAAAAACTTTTTGTACGCACGTGGCTTAAAAATGAAACAGCCTGTCGCCTCAGAGGACTGACTTAATTTTATCATATTTATAATTACATAAATTCTATTCTGATATTGAGCACTTTATCTCATAAATAAAGAAATTTAAAACTATATTTCTTCAAACAACAAATCTACACACACACACACACACACACACAGGTTTATATATATATATATATATATATATATATATATATATATATATTTAAATATATTATAGAGGATACTTCGTATTTGAAATAGATACCCTATTTTTAATTATTAAACAGTGTGTCGTTTGAAATTTATTTACCATGTTTTCTGAACTGCACAAGAAACGTAATATACAATGTTTATTAATAAATAAAATTAAGACGTCTATTTGTAATATGAAGCATTCAGCAGGATAACTTTTTAAATACATGCATATACACACATACACACACACACACACACACACACACACACACATATATATATATATATATATTCATCGCCTGTAACAATCTTCAGACACTGAGTCAGTATCTAAAGATTCCGTTATGTATGAAACTCCAAGTATTCATACCTTTTTTCAAAATAATATTTTTTTTTAATATATACATAAGAGTTTAATAGCTCTTCTATATTACATCAAGCATTATTGCAGATGAATAAAGAGAAAAGGAACACTTTTGTTTTATTTCTTCATATATATATATATATATATATATATATATATATATAGAGAGAGAGAGAGAAAATTGAAATATGGATAGTTAGTTGAATGTTTATTGTTAATGTTCCTATTTATAAAAACTGTATCACGGAAAAATTTGCATTTATTTGAAATTTTCTCCTTGATATAACCCGTAATTAAAATTCAAAATATAAAGGAAAATTCCAAAAACATTATTTCCGATATTAATTTATTTTTTCCTTTTATATTTCTATTCATTTTATAGAAAATGTCACGCGCTTTTTGCAAAATTTTATCGCTTATCTTGCATGCTCAAAAAAATATCACATTTTCTGCTGAGATTTTAATATACTAAGCGCTTTTTTTTAATTCGCATTTCATTTTTGATCAAGAACAACGCGATATAATGTTACAAGTTGCTTTCTAAAAATTCATTTGGGACCGCAGTTATATTTCCACTTCATTTAACCTATTTATTATTAATAAACTTATGCAGATATTTTATCAATTGAAGACCTTTTTTCACAAAATTTGAGTAAAAAAAAATTATAATTATATTATTACGTCACAGAAATACCGTATATTGAGTGCATAAAATTGTCTTTCTTCTCTATCGTGAGAGAATGCAGAATAATGTCTAAACTGCTATTTAACTCACAATTCCAAGTGGAGTAGATTGTTTTTATACTTCACCCGTGAGATATTCTTTGCAAATAGGCCGGCACTGGACTTCTCTCGCCGATTTTATTTTTCAGAAACCTATGAAACTTAATTTTTGTGGCCTATTGAGTATATATTTGTCGGAAATAATGCCCCCGACCGGTTCCAATGTCAAAACTGAACTCATTGAATTTTCGAGCAAGAAAGGTTTCTCATTAAGAAGTGATTTTTTTTTTAATGTTTTGTGTTGATATCCTTCCGTTTCGGCAACAATAGTACCACACAGAACACCACAGGCTTAATCGCAGGCTATGCATGTTTTAGATTGCTCCCATATTGAGATTTCCCATCCCGACATTGGCGTTAGAATCAAAGAAAATTATTTGATACCGGTACAACAATAGAAAATGCTTTGGCGAAGAAAAACACCATTCAATCATTTAAGGTTTCGTTCTGGCTTTCATTCATTTATCAAAGGAAAAAATTTCATTCATTTGTCATATACTAAATTTTATATTTATTAAATTCGTTTTTTTTGAATTACCTTTTTCTTTTGACCTCAGGTTGGGTTTCCATTGCGATCGCCCCAAATGCGGGTAACTCAGCTCAGCTTAATATAAATGTTAGATCTACATTTTTCGGCAAACCGATAAATTTTTTATTGGAAAAAAAGATTTTTTTTTCTTCTTTTTTTAATTAAGAGCACTTTTAATTAATAAAACTTGATTCATATTGAGCATTATCCGGACATACGAAATGTGAATAAGTCACTAATTTTTGGTATTTTCTCATTCTGAGGATTGGTGTTGTTGCAAAGCAAACTAAAAACATTTTAAGAAAAAAAATTAATAATAAACAAAGTTTGACTTAAAAATTATAATTTTTTCGAGTAAATTAATATTTGCGATATGTAACTTTACATTAGTTGGGGTGAATTAACAGAAAAAAAAAACCCGGATTTGTGCAAGATTTTCTCGTTAGTTTTCTCTAAACACGAAGAGTCTCACAAGGCAGTCCGTGTTAGAATTCAAAATTTCTCCTAGACTGGTTTAAGTCAAGAGAAGAGAGCACTGTTTGTTTTACTCTTTTACCTGTAGCAGTCGGGAATTTGTTCCGCGCTTTTTTCTAAGGTATCGATGAAAATTCAATGAAAGTGTCTCCATCATAATTTGAACTCGTTACGGCTCCTCCACATTGACGTTGATAAGTGTTATGTTAACCGCACAATTGTTGTTTGATATGACAAAAGGGTAACTAGTAGCGCACCCGGTGATCCTGAAAGTCCCGATTTGTTCTAGTAAAAATTTATTCAGACAGCAATTAAAGAAAGGAAGACGAACTAACGACCTTCCCGATGTTATCAGTTCCCATCTTCGTCTTAATGCTGATGACACAACTATTTATTACTTTTTTAATGTTAAGTCTGATAACTTTGACAAAGTCAGTTTAGCAGTTGCTCCCAAAAATGACCAACAATATTTGTTAAATAGGGCAAGAAATGTATTCTTTATTTTAATGCCACAGAAACGAAAATGATCTCTTTTAGTCGTCTTGGAGAATCCTTTATTGTCTGCCATCGGAATGACTCATGCTAACATTCAGATAAGCAAACCCTTGCACATTGCCGGATAACGTTTTCCTCTGACATAGGATGAAAAAAACTATATTGAATCGATTATATGGCTGATGCTATTGTACGGGAAGGCTGGCTAAAGGATTTTTTAAAGGGCTAGAATTTTTATTTTTATTTTCCATTTATAAGTTTAAAATTTGTCCATACTTTGAAGATTGTTATCGCATCTAGTCTAGTGATTTTTTTCTGTATATTTAGAGATTCATGATAAACCCCAAAGAAAAATCTGCAATGGTAGCGGTTATTGACCTACCTTTAGGTTTCAGTCACGTCACCATCGCCGTAAATTAGCTTCCCCGTGCCTTTTCTATACATTTTTTCGTGGTAATTGTTCTGATGAGCTTTGCTTTTTTTTTATCGTCTTTATTCGTTAAGTGAAAAATGCAAGATTGGCAGCTAGGTCTCATTTTTTTATTGATGAAAAAAATAGATATCCTTTTAAATTTCTATGCTAAAATGTTCCTTTGTCTCGGAACTCATCGCTTGCGGAATTCTCTTCCGATTTCTTGTATTCCAATCAATTTTGATCTTTGGTAATTTATCTAGTAACGTCAATCGTTACGATATTGTCTAGCTAATGTTATGGGACCTTACCCATAATAACATAATGGACTATTCCATACGTAATAAATACTGCGCCTCAAGAGGAAGCAGAGAGTTCAGTCCGAAGTCGGGCGACCGGCTGATCGGCTGATCGGTTGAACTCTCTGCCTTCGGGCGGGGAGGAACCCGAACGAGGCTACGCCGAAGGGCGGAGTCTCTTTCGGGGAGGTAAACCGACCCTGAACCCGTTTATACGGGTTCAAAGGGCATATTTTTGGCCGAGCCCACGGGCTCGGAGATCCCACGTTAAACCGGCCTTGTGCCACATGATGCCCTCGTGGGGGGGGGGTGACTAAATACCGTTCAGTCTGAAGTCTGGAGTGAGGTCCGTCAGAAGTCTGTCAGAGTCTGTCAGTCAGAGCGAGCGAGTCAGTCAGTCGAGTCAGTCCGAAACAGAGTCGCGTTCAGAAACAGACATTGTAGTGCGTTCAGACGATTGTTCTCCCTACTAAACCTGATTGTTCGTACTAACACTTTTCTACTTCTCTGTATATATTCCTGTTTGTAATATATCTGTGTTATTCCATATCCGTGTTCGAGTTCTTTTTTTGGTTCTACCTTGGACTATCACCGTGGTACAAGGAACCGGACCATAACAGTCTGTAATTTCAGAAATTACTTTCTAGATTGTTCTCTCTGTTTTGCTTCTGTTTTTCTAGTTCTTGATTCAATAATCTAATTATTCCATATCCGTACTTTCATTATTGCGTTGCTTTTCTATAAAATTAAAAAATTTCAAGGCCTAAACCGCAGCATTTAGAATGTTTTTTTCATGCCTATATTAATTAAACTCTAGGGGTTTATTTTTCATGTTCTGCGTAAACTGTTCTGCTAAATCAAAGAATGGAAAATTTAATAAAAAGATAAATGATGATATTTGCAGTCATGGTCAAAAACAACGTTCTAAAACATTTATGATATATATGTTTATATGATTAATGATATAATATTTAAATATATTTATATTATTGCATTTTATTGAAATGATTAAAGTCAATGATATTCTTTTAAATGTTGTCTTACAACTTATCTTCAATTTTTGCTTGTCAGCCTTAACGACAACTTTCTCGTTTCACTTTGGCAGCAAAATATGTAAACTTTCTTTTATTCGAAAACCTGATTTTGTTAATAGAACGAAATTTTATTCAACTCACTGAAATTTTCTTCAAATTTGATCGTTACGTCAGATTTAAGGTTTATTTTTATTAAATTAATTTCCTACATTATTAATGATTTTTTGTCTGTACATACCAAAAGTTTTATTATCGATATTATATATAGTGTTATAGATATTTATCGTTTCATTATGAGAATAAAATGAATTTAAGATCTTGAAATATTTATATTAAATGAGCAAAATTAAATCCAAACAAAAAATGTTCCAGAATAATCTATCCCTCATATTATATATATATATATATATATATATATATATATATTGACATTTGATATATATACCTAAAAGTTTTTGTTCAATTTATTGAATATTTCTTTATTTATAGATCGATGAACAATGAAAAATAAGTGTAAAAAAGTGGATGAGAAAATTTTCATAATGAGAAAAAATAATAGGGGTTATAAAAAAAAATTATTTTAAGGAAAACTTAAGCCTTATGATAAGGAAAATGGGAGATAATGAAAGATAAAATTTTTTAAAGTGAAATAATAAATAACCCCTAAAATTTTCTAAATGATTAAAGGAAAAAAATTTTAAAAAATGAAGATTTGTATCTTTTGAGAGGAACTAGAACATCAAGTAAAATAAGAAAAAATGGTTGTTTATTATTTAATAAATAAATTAAAAACATTATCTTATTTTTAATGAATTTAAAATATAACTAATTTTTAAATGACCAATAAAATAAAATAGTATTTTTTAAAATATAAAAAACAATTTATTTGAAAAAAAACTCCAGGATTATCTGGGTCCTGTCACAATTTTTAATAATATTTTTGCCTATTTCAAATGGAAACATATAAAGTAAACAGTTTGGAAGAAAAAAAGAGAGAAAAGGCAAAGAGGAAACTAGAAACAAAAGTTTGAAAACAATACTTTCACAATAAAAAAAAATGAAATATATATTTCCATGAAACAAATTTTTTGAAAACCTATGTATACTATTCAGTTCAAAAAATAGTTTGATATTTTAAAATCTTTTCATGAAAGATTTGAAATGAAAACAAAGTCATTTTTTCCCCCTGCATCCATTGATAAATTTAAAGACAGGCTGGGTTCTAAATAGATTTGATGGAAAACAAAGGCTACCTAAATTACAAGAAATTGCAACATTGGCAATTAAAAAAGTAAGAAAAATTAGCGTCAAAATCATGTATCCATTTGATACTTGGTTACTTTCATTGCTAAAATTTACAACATTTCAAAAAATTGGGGTAGAATTCTTTTGGCAGGTTCCTATAGTTAGCTTCATCCCCGAAATGAAAATATATTTCTGATGTAGAAATTGTTAAATTTTTAATTAATTATAATGAATCATCAATAGCTGGTTAACTATAAAAATTACAAAAAAAAGAAAATGAGCAGGTCAAAAAATAATACAAAGAAAGTGAAATCGGAAGAAGAAGTGGTAGAGAAAAAAAGAGGAAACTGAAAATATAGGTAAAAAACAAAAGAGAAAAAGAGTCAATCGAAAAGGACAAATTTTGCATTTAAATTTTGCAGATTAAATTCGCCATAGAAACAAGGAGAAGAGAAAGAAATTTTCATTCTGAGAATTGATGTTTACAGCCAAATAGAGAAGAAAACAAATTAAAAGAAAAAACTAGTGCCAAAAATGAACATGGAAAAGAAAATAATTGAAAGCCAAAATTTGCCAAGGGTGTTAAAGTTAAATAGACGGTGGAAAAAAATAGCGGCAAAATAAGAGGAATCGGTGAATTAACAAAAAAAAAAAAAAAAAGAGAATTTTCCCTTTGCCAAAAAAGTTATAGAAGACGAAGAGTCTCACAAGGCAGTCCTTGTTAAATTCACAATTTCTCCTAGCCTTGCTTCATAGAAATGAAAAACAAAATCTTATCAAAAGCCTGTAAAAGATTTCTCTCATATTTATATAAAGAGAAAGTTTTTGCTTCAGATGTGGTTAAATCGTATGTGTCCAATATTTTTTTTAAATATAAAATATTTTGCCTTAAGTTTTACAGGAATTGATGGATGCTTTTGTTAAAGAAATTCAATTTCTTTCAAGAAAAGAAAATTTTTTAAAAGGGACAACAAATAGAAATAAGAAGATGAAATTTTTAATTTTATTCCCTAAGATATATTCTGGGTTGTGAATATAGCATTAGTTCGTTGAGTTCATTCTTATAGAATTCAAAAATTGCTTAAAATAAATAACTATAAAACAGATTGCTTTCTAAGATGAATCCATAAAATAAAGATTTGAAAAATAAGATAAATAAAGACAGAAAAAAAGATCAAATCATTCTTTCAATATTGGATTGATTATATATATAAACAAACAAATATACTGTATATAAATAACTGAAATAAACATCATTCGTGATTACCAGCAAAAAAAAAACTAAAATTGATAGAACATAACTCAGAGATGAAATAATATAATAAAAATTTACAAATCATTTGTTCAATTAAAAAAATTAAATTATAATGATATATATTTTCCTATATATATATATATATATATGGTATTTATTTCTAAAAACTTTTTTGACCATTCAAAGCAAACCATTTACTAACCCATAGCAAAGGAGAAAAAGATTTTAATGAATGGCGAATGAAAAGTTTATGGAAAAAGTCATGAATAGAACGACCAGGGTATAGATCAAAACCATATGGAAAAAACTTTGTCATTAATTTTAAATAGTTGGAGATTAACTAATCAGACAAGGATGAAAAGAAATGAAAACAGCTGGAAATTCCAAAGGCGAGAACAATGTTGAGAAATCTGAAGACATTGTCAGTAGAAGAGAAATAAAGACATTTAAAACAAAAATTTAAATGTGAAAGGGTGAGAAAGGAAATGCCAGATAGAAAAGGAAAGAATGGAAATTCAGAAATAAGGGAAACCAGAGAAAAGCAAAACGCAATCGGACCAGTTAAAAAACGTATTGGTGAAAAAAACAAAAGGGAGGCGAATAGGAATATGAGAAACGTATGTATGCTCGAATGATGGACCGATCTAAAAAAATCATACATCCTTTTTTTACTGTCTTTTCAAAAAGCAAAAAAAAAAAATGCAAAAAAAACATAATGTTCTTTTTTATTATATATATATATATATATATATATTCGTATATATATATATTTAAATCGTGTCTTCGGTTTCATCAAGAATTTTTCCCATTTTAAGGCTTCTCGTTTTCAATTTTTCAGGATTATTTGTTAAAAAATATTTCTATAAAATTGAAAGCGTGTTTTCGCTGTTGTCACTAAATGTTTTAATCGAGCAGTTCTTAAGACATTTCACATTTTCCTTAAAATCCAAAGCAGATTTTATATGATGTCAAAAAATGGAAAATTCATAGCAGCATTCATTATTAGCATTCTATTCTTCTGGAATAATCACGGGGTACGACTACCACTAGCCTACTACATACCTCGGACTATAAAATAGACTGTCTCAATTATACGTTCTCGACAAAGTTAAAGTCCCTTTATTACATGGTATTTGTTTTAAAAGGGGTATTATTTTAATACATATATATATCTATAAATATCTATATATAAAAGGCAGGATGTGTGTGTGTGTGTGTGTGTGTGTGTGTGTGTGTGTGTGTGTGTGTGTAAAATGCACGGACGCAATTTTCGACGGATTTGCACCAAAATTTACATGCACATGCTCCAAGTTAGCGGGAAAGCCAAGACCAACTTTGCATTTCCCAACTCCCATCGATAGTGGAAATAATCGATTTTTTTAATGCTTCTACGGCAGTTTTCATGTAGTTTGTGGCCATTTTGTACTGGCCAGAGTGAAGCAGGAAGAGCTGGCTGCCACGAATAGGCAGGAAGATTCTATTGGCCAGCGTGAGAGCCAACAAGCATGACTAAATCGAATGTTATTCGTCAAAGTGGGAAAATTTAAAAAAAAAATGTCATAGCTCCATTCGTCACAAGTGGGAACTCAACGTTGATTCTGATTCCACAGAACTTTGGGCGTAAAAAAGCTTTGTTGTTAACATTAAACTTCATTCGTTTTTCCAGTTACGTCCTTTTTAAAACTGATCGTTTTGTGGTCAAAAGTTCCTTTTTCGTTAAGATTTAATTTTAGTATAGAGCTTAGTTTTTCTCAGTGTGAAATAGGCAGAAGTAAGGCATGTAAAGCTGATCGTTTCCTTTAAATTTTTTTTAAAATATTTTAAGTCAAGTGATAGCGATTGCTGTATGAGTCGTACGAATTTTGAATCAAGCACGGGCAACGCCGGGTCATACTGCTAGTTCATAATAAAGCTCGATTTTATCAACACTAATCAGGTATCTTTCCAAAAAAGGATTTTTCTACGCTGATGAGATAAAGGCAACGTATATCGTCTTATTTTGTGACACTCTAAGTAAATTGTCCAGCATTACTATCACACTGTTTGCTTATTCTGCTATCCATCAACACAGATTCGGTAAGCAGATTCTCCCTGCTCCATAGTCTTCAATATGCCCTGTGGATGGTTAAATTCTCTAGACCGTTTTTCTTTATTATGACCCAGAAATTTCACTTGAATCTTTCTGATAGTTTCTGTCTTTCTTCTTGTCCCTATTTTACTAATTCATTGTTACTCATACTTTCTGTTCACAATATTCTTACCATTCATTAACAGAATCGTATCTCTCTCGCTTTAAGTCTCTTCTTAATCTGAGAGGAAATTCTTCAGACAGGACTGTCATTACACAAAAGATCAGCACTTTCTTTCTTCTTAGAGATACTTTCCTAGGTCTTAATTCATTGCTTGGTTCCTGGAAGATATTTTTGTCTGTATTCCTCCGTCAGCTCTAGAATACAAAGTGCCGCCATTGTTTTATATTTGTTTCTCTTAATGCTAACAATATCTTCTATGCTGATATATCATTCAATCGAAGCTCTGTTCACCAATCCCTCTTCAAAATCCAGTTTCTTTAGAAATTGTGTCGTTTCGGCAATAAATATTATGTTCCTGTTATGTACTTCTGTCGGCATTCTTTCGAGAATACTAACGTTTGAAATCGCAACACAAACGTATTTTTATATCTATGTTTTTCCGTAGGATGGAACAGTTTTATTTACGCAGGTATCTTCCTGTAGGACATTGGGTGAATAAATAAAAATAATGTAGTAGACAATCGTAAAATTCTCTTTTTAACTCTTAAATATGATTGTCAAGTCTTTTATTATTTCAGTCCATTTTTATCTACATAATAGACATCTGAGGAGGGTGACAAAAAAACAAAAAAAAACAAAAAAAAAACAGAAATTGATTATCCGTGATCCTCGTGCGTGCATAACATTCTCTTAGATTAAATTAACCAACTAAAAGAAGATAGTGTTCTTACTTTCCCTCCCGAGGCCAATGTGTTGAGGACGAGACGTTTCTATGCTGACGATGTAGTTACTAGGATAAAAAATAATCAGGAAATGAAATCAGCATCTAATAAGAAATCTCTAAAAAGTGTTAAAAAGACCTAAGCATAAACCTTTCGAAAACAGAAAAAAATATTTGGAATGAAAACACCGACGGCACATACCCTGAATACGATATAAAAATTCAAAATGGGGAATTAGTAAATATCAAATACTTCAAAGATCCCGGTGTATGGATCAGTTATAATAAATTTAAAATAAAAGAGATAAAGGAATTGAACATAGAATAGGCAGCATCGTTTAGCCCAACATCGCAAATTGCTACAAAATATCAACCTGAAAATTCTAGTCATGTTCCTATATAGACTTGTATGATCAAGATATTCATATAGATGTCATGCAATTGTCATTTATTTGCTGGATAATAAACTTGATAAACAAAAAGATTATTTATGACTGAACCTAAATTGAGCTGGGGTTGAAAAAAGAATTATGCAATCACAATTTTTGTTGTTTTGAATCGCATTCAGACTATTATTTAAAAAAAATCACCTATTTATTTCTCATGTACCCCGTAAAACGAAAAGCAAATGCATCAAATAAAAGCAAAACTCGCATTACACGTTATCTTTCAGGTAATTATTTTCCTTTATTGAAGATCGTATTGTGTGGAAAATATTAACGAACCAAATATTTGTTGTATATTTTTAAACGGAAAATCTTCTACCTCGACGTTGATCAAATTCACTATTCATTTTCAAAAAAGTTCTTCGTACGAAGTGAGTCGTTTCCCATAAGGATGATTTTCTGACTGTCACAAACAACAGTTTGACAGATCTTAAACAAAAGCTGACATCTACCAGCCATCATTTCAACCCTATATATTGTGCAAATGTTTTGAAACACTTCTGAAGCATTACTACCGTTTCAAAATGTATACAAGAAATGTCTTGTTGCTTTTGTTTTTTTTAAATTTATAATCATCTATTGAGTTAAATTCTGAAATATACTGCATGCGACACATTGTCAGGTATAAACAAGTGGTTCTGCCCTGATTCGTTGATACATAATTTATAGCGGTGAAATACATTATTATTTTTCGACTGCATTAATAATTATATAAAAAAAGTTTACAATAAAATATATTAAAATAATTGTCAGACTTTGTCCATTTCGTAGTGTGTGACGTCATTTGTTTCCCTTCGAGAAGATATGAACGTTCGAGGAAAGTCATAGAAAGTTGTAGTTTAAAAGCAGTAAAATTGACCTTGCTAACCAGACGCTCCTCTGTAGCTAAACTGGTATAGCACGTCAGGCTATATGGTGGTTACTTGTAGGATACAGGTTCGATTCCTGTCGGAGGACACATATTTTCTATGAAAATTTCTCGGCTGTTCAAGCCGGTCAATATTATTTATACCGTTTATTATAAACAGAGCATTTACTTAAATGCTTACTTAAATGTTTATATATATAAATAACGTATACAATAAAATATATTAAAGTAATTGTCGACTTTGTCCATATATGTACATTTAATCAGTCGGTTAATAAAAAATAAAATGCTAACAAAATGATAGCAAGGTTGGCAATAAAATTGATATTTATTATATATATTATCCTTTTGACAGAAGTGGAGCAAGAAGAGAATGATTTTAAAGACGGGATTTTCGAACACGCCTATGTTCTTTTTCAACGATACGAGGAACAGAAAAGAAAAGGGACTTACTCTTCCGAGGAATGTTGTTGTTGGTTTGAAGTTTTCCGGTGGAAATTATACTCTCTTAGTAAACACAAATCCCTGTTTAATTCTTCAATGTGTGAATTTATTTTGAAAATAAATTTTATCTCTAATCTACATCTTTCTTGTCTGCTGTTGAATTAAGTGTGTGTTTTTGTGTGAGTTTGTGTGTATGTCTGCGTGTGAATGTGTGTGTGCAAATATGCAGATATAACGAGAAATAAATCTGTATAAAACAATATGAATAAAGACGCGTGTGGATGTGGGTGTGCAAATATGCAGATATAACGAGAAATAAATCTGTATAAAACAATATGAATAAAGACAAATGGGACACACATTTGCCAACGCGTTTCGTCCTCCAATGGACTGCAAATATAAGGACTTTATTTTCCAACCAAGTATTTATAAACAGAAATAAAAATGTTATTTTTTTGGAATATGTAAATTCAAGAATGTTCATAAATATACTTGAGGCTAACTGAAAGTAAAGATAAATTATGGAGGACGTTAAAAGATATTATTTAATGTCTGATAAACGTGGGCGTGTAAATGTTGCTATAAATGGAGTCTTTTTTAGAATGTAATTGTTATAATGATTTTAGTTTGAGATTAATTCATATATGATATACTTTCTTTTAATCGCTTCAAATTTTCAAAGCCATCTATGTTGTCTATGTCTTATAGTAACGCAGATATTTGAAAAGAGAATTAAACGGGAAAGTATCTTACTGAGACGGAATTCTTGAGAGTGTCTTTATCGAATCTCACCGAAATATAAATCTTCACCCCAATTTTTTTCAAAGAATTTTGGTAAATTTAACTCCTAATGACATTGAACAATTATAACAATATACAAGATTAGAAAATGTTAGGATAGTTCTTAAATATCTCATCAGATAAGCTTTTCTGTTATGCCTCATTTACTTTCACCCAGAAGAAACCTTTTACGACTTCTTATGGAAGTCCTGAATTTCCATCATGTCTAATCTTTCCTGTTTGGTACCTTTAATGAATTCACTTTATGAATTGTTTATATCTGTGATTAAATATAAGGAAACTCTAACGTTGGTAGTGGACAGTCGGATAAAATGACATATATTTACACTATTTATATTATTCAGAGTGTTGTCCTCATCTTTATTGCCATACTCATGACGTTTCGGCCGTTGTATGCTACGGTCTTCTTCAGGTCATATACTTTAGAAATTTGAACTTAACCCTTTATTTCGTCCACGTGGTTTATCTCAGTTTTTAGTTATTTTCTTTTAGTATCTCAACTCTCCAAGTGTTTTGTTTTGTTTTTTTTTTTTTTTGTTTTTTTTGTGACCAGGTATTGAACTCACAGCTCTTTGGGTCACGTTACTTTTAGATTACTCCATAAAACGTTTTTATCGACTGTCTTTGGAAGGAAAAAATGTCTGCTTTTCCCTCTTCAATTAATAGACTTTTGAATTAGAATTTCAGAATAATAATAAAACTTGGCGTATCGCAAACAAATCTTCCATAGTCATATGCCTAATATTTTTTTTCACAGTAATATAACCTTGAAGTATGCTTGCTCAAAGATACAAACAGATATATATTCATCTGTAATTGATCTTCTGAGACCATCTTGTTAACCATTACACTACGTCGAAATGATGCTTCGTACTTTTATTTCTATGAGAAATCCAGGATTTTACGTTTGTTCGAAGAAGGAAATTTTGACAGCCTACTTTTAGGTTCAGGTAAAATGTTGGAGTTTCGAGTGATGAGTTTTTTTTTTCTAAGCATACATAGCCTCCAGAAAAAAAAAACGCATTTTGACATAACATAAAGCTCCTTCACTGGTGTAGATATGCTTAGCAAATATCGACAAAATGAATTTCATGTAAATTAAATGATTAAAGATTCAATGGAAGTTTACAGCAGAAAATGTAGGGCATTTTTTGCGTATTAATCAGTTATTAGTTTCATTCAGGAACATTTGTTAAAGATTTATTATTGTACATTGTTGTTGAAACCGTGTTTCATATACCAAGCAGGTAATTATTTTACTTGCATTTCTTTAACGTAAGAAAAGAATATGTCTAAATAGAATACAGAAAGTTTTCACGCTGTAAATTGTTCTTAATGATTACCTATCGATCATCTGCCTTAGAAATATAAACAGAGAACAAACATCTGTGACGTTTACAAAAGAGGGATTTAAGGAATCAACAGTGGGAAGAAACCCATTGTGATAATTAGAAAAATCCGAATGAAAACGAAAAAGGCAGTGAAACCACAGGCGATAGAGATTCCAGGTCAAAAGCTGTTGGCTGCCTCGAAGCCAAACTGCGCGGGCATTGATTATTCAGTGAGGAAGGAAGACAGGTTGAAAGGCGAAGTCCATTAGGTCAAGCAATTTGGAACAGAACACCAGCTGTTGACGAGATTGTCTGTTGCGAAGGAAAACAAGCATGAAGTCATCCGGTTTTATTCCTCTAATACTTCCGGTCAGTATTAAAGGTCTCTCGATAGTCTATAATTTTCTCAGAGCAGGTCTCCCCTTGTCTTTAATCTTACCAGTGAAATGACGGAACGTTGTGTGTACATGTCTATATAAACAATGCATGCACACACACACACACACACACACACACATATATATATATATATATATATATATATATATATATATATATATATATATATATATATATATACAATGAATCATTCATGCAAAAATGAATTAGTAAAGTTAATGATATAAAATGTCGAAGGGATTTCCATTTTATATCATTAACTTTTACTAATCTATTTTGTATGAATGATTCATTGTAATATTTGAACTTACTACATATTTGATATATATATATATATATATATATATATATATATATATATATATATATATATATATATGACAATCTGAAGAATATATATATATATATATTTCAAACATTTATATTCTAAACATTTACAATGCCTCTCCACACTGCAATTCAGAAAAAATCTTTCTTGAAAATACATCTTTAGTTTTTCATGAAAATAATAACCATAAACT
Organism: Acanthosepion pharaonis; assembly: GCA_903632075.3. Lineage (NCBI taxonomy): Eukaryota > Metazoa > Mollusca > Cephalopoda > Sepiida > Sepiidae > Acanthosepion > Acanthosepion pharaonis. The sequence goes on along the minus strand of CAHIKZ030001737.1, from coordinate 375,361 downwards.
AAAAATTCTTGAAGCCATCTATATTAAAAATTGAGACCAAACCTTAATAAAATTAATTATAGACAGCACGTAGATATTTTGAAATGTGTACAATACATAGTTTAAAATATCAAGGATTTGCACTAACAGTTTTAAAACTTATTTCTTAAAAAAAAACAAAAGCTTGACATACAATACTTCGTTCCCTCCCATTAAACGTGAGTCTAGCCATCACGTACCCACTCAGCATTCTTCACATCACAAGTAAAAATTTAGCTTTCGGATGAACACAGCAATTTTGTCTTTGAAAATGATGAAATTAGTCTTGGAATAAACAACACTTTGATGATGACATTTTCCTATGTCAAAAGTACTCGGAAGAAAATAACATCTATGAATAATGCGATTTTATGTCTTCCTTTATTAATGACACAAAAAAGCGTTTCGGTGAATATGAAATGATCCAATTGAAAATAAGTAGACAAAACTTGTCTAAATTATTCAATGAAACATGTCGCAATTTATATATATATATATATATATATATACATATAACGTCATCCACAGACAGACTGTTTCGCAGCTCATCAGTGTGGTCAGACATCCGGTTGTCTCTAGCTAGGATCGAAACCCGACTGAATTGGTATCAGTCGGAGATTCTAACCATTAAGGCGTCGGCGCACGGTAGGGATAAAAGTGGATTTTTAGAGTATTTATTTTTAGAAACACGCCCAGTGACCGACAGTGACTCAATTCGCATCTGCGAAGAGTCTCACTATATAGCTATCATTGTCACTGTTTTCCAACCCACACCTCGTCCCCAGAGACCTCAACTGAAATTGATATTTCAGGAGCCAATATAACGCCATCCACAGGCAGACTGTTTCGCTGTTTCACAGCTTCATTATGGCTAGACATCCGGTTGCCTCTAGCTAGGATCGATCGAAACCCGACTGAATTATATATATATATATATATATATATATATATATATATATATATATATATATATATATATATATATATATATATGCGTGTGGGGGGTATGTGTGTGTATATTGTTCAGAAATTGCCATATTTACAGGGCAAGATTGGTAAATTGTCGCCATTTTATATTTTTAATTTCGAGTATGCGCATTATTTGTTTTTGATTTTGTCGACTGCACTGTGTAGTATGGTCAGTAGGTCACCATCTGTGAGAAAAAGAGCACCATAACGTATTTCACTCCACCAGAAATTTGGAAACAGCATACTGCTTGGCATTCGCGCCGGATAATCCAATACAAACATTTCAGAGTGTTTGGTTGTCAATCTGAGGTCAGTGCAGTGGATTCGGAAAGAGCTAAATGAACTTAATGGTGATTACGAAGGTACGGCAGCTTGGAAAGATCACTTTCATCGTTCTGATGAGAAAAGAAAAGAACTCCCAAATTTGTTGATGGGGGCCTCAGACTTCACACGAAGGCCTACCTCAAGTGCTTTGAAGAAGGAGTGTTGCCCTGGGTGAAGAGGGTGTCTGCAGGAAGACTCTCTGTCTGACAAATGGGCTTTGCACCATGTCACACAAGCAGGAAAACCCAGTCATGGCTGTCAGACAATTTTTTCGACCACATTACCCCTTATATCTGGCCACCTAACTCCCAGACTTCAACCTCCTTAAATATTATGTGTAGGGTGTAGTTGAGCAAGAAATGAACAAAACTCCTTATTACACCAAAGAGGATCTAAAGGCAAGTATTATGGAAGCATTCACCATCTTAATCAAGGAGACCGCCCAGAAGAGTTTCAGGGGATTCCGAAGTTGTCTAAAGATTCTGACTTAAGTGAATGGTAATTTTATTGAATACATTTACTCTTTGCTATCTCAAGATAACTTTTGCGTAATTTTGGTAAATATATTCGTTAAAATGAAATGACAGTCTTATTTATATTTTTGCTTAATTTAAGCGATGATTTATCTATCGCACCCTCTATGTAGGAACAACTTCTCAATTATACTTTTTATCTAACATCGTATCCATTGAGAGAAGCCTTCCTGTAACTCCTTTTATTTGGATAGCGATTGGCTGCCTCGTCGTATTCTCTTGGATTACTTCTACATATTGAAGTCTTGTTCCTCTCAAGTGGGACTTGATTTTTCAAGAGTAAAATGTCGTAAGAAGCGAGATCTTGGGAATATGGTGGTTGTCGGGACTGGGGAATATTCTACATAGCATAGATTGCTGTATGAGCCAGGATCATCGATGGAACCTGTGGTGTGGTGATCACCCTCTAGACACTTTATTTTCAAATAATTCTATAAACAGCGCAAGTGGGTGAGAACATTGTAACTTAGTGAGCATGAGTGACAGAGTTACCTTAGAAACAGTCCCTATACATTTTGATCCCACCTCGTATATCTGTATCTATATTAAATCATATGACGACACAAAATAAACGCAGATTGAGCTGAACTGCATGACTTGATGTTGTGGATTCCGAGATGAAATCCGGTCTCAAATAAATGACAAACGCAGGAATTAAATATAGCAAATAAAGGTATTGACGCAATAATACAATTGGTAATACTGTTAGTGGATCCAAAAATGCGGTTAGTAGCAATAATAATAATAATAATAATAATATATATATATATATATATATATATATATATATATATATTATAAATTAATTGATTTAAAATATGGTTTTTTCGCTACACAGTTCCAACCATGTTTCAAAAATAGAAGCTGAACCAAAAACAAAAAACGGATTTTATATCTTACTGTTCTTTCTTTTTATTTATATACATATATATATATATATATATATATATATATATATATAGTATATATATATAGTCTGGGAAATTCAGTATCGAAGTATGACTTCCTTCTGAGTCTACGTGCTCGCAACTGTGACTCCTACAAAGCGGTTACCTCACACTCTTACTCTCTCACTGTATCTCTCTCTCAGTGTATCTGGGTATTCACCGACAGCAGTACAAGTACACACTGGTCGAGTCTACTTGTATGAAAAAGGGGTGGACCCCTTAACACTTAAAAATCAACATTCAATATCCTGTTTGTAAACTGAACCCTCGCTATTACCGCTGCCGTTATCACCGCTAAAACATCAAATTAGCCATCTGTTAAAGGAGGCACTGCTCTGAACCTAACTTTTACATACTTTGCCTTCTGTTGTTTTTCACTGATGTTAAATGAATTCTTCAGGATAATTGTAAAATATAAAGATGGTGCCCCTGCCATATATTTAGAGATCCTTGAAAAAACCCGAAGAAAAATCTGCAATGATATTGGCCCTGTCATGGCAACTCGGTTTCACTCACTTTTACACCGCCATAACGTAGCTTCTATAAATACTTTTATGACAATAGTTTTCAGCTATGGTACATCGATTTTATGAATTTAAATGCAATACTAGATTGGCGGAAATGTCTAATCATTTTACAGGTGAAATATCTCGATGTAACCGTAAGTTCTATGCTAACACTATCACACTCCTCGTTTATAAACCTCACTTCAGGCTTCCCAATCAACATTGATCTTCAAAAATTTAAATGCAATGCCAAGTGTTATCTTCTGTCTTCTTAATTATTCTTTATTTTCCTCTCTTTTTAATAGTAGTTTTTCTCATTCAGTAACTTCTTGCGTACTAATGGCTTTATTGCCTTGCTCGGAGTGAAGTGATTAAAAAAAAAGATAGTGAAGCTGGTAGATATTTGGTTACAGAGAAAATATGTCATTTACAATTTGAAACTTATTGGTAAATGAAATTTGTTAACAATTATTATGATGAGTCATGCAATGTTTTTATTTTGAGGAAGCAGTTGTCATGACGAATGTATCCGCTTAACTACTAATCATCTGTAGCAGTTAAGAATATAATTAATGAACACTAACATGCTTTATTTTTCGCGTGACAATGCTAGTGTACAGAGTCGTTGACAGGTAAAGTACTCCGCTCCTCCATAACAAAGAATATATCCGTCCAGCAAGAATAACAGAAGAATTAATTTTAGAACTCGGTTAGTCAGTTCTAATCTACTAACCATTTTCATCTGACATCATAAAATTCTCGGATAAACTTTTTGATGAAGAAAACTAAATGAAAACATGATTGAAAGTTCATCAAATCGTGCAGAATGCCATTCAAATTTTATCGAAGAGATATCTGATTAGGGTGGCAAGAAATCAATGACATTATTGATGAATATCTAATTGAATAAAAATTTACTTTCCCCACTTTTGGTATATTTCTAAAGAATACATTTCTGAAGAAAGAAAATAAAACAGAAAAGTATTTATGACTCAATCTTTTGTTTTGGAACAAAGGGAAAAATGTTAGATTTTTACCTCTTCTATTCCTAGAATTATGAATTTCAAAGTAATAATTAGAATTAGCTTATTGTTATCTCAAACAAATCCTCCATAGCTGTATGACTAATGTGACATTTTCACTTGAGTACAACCTTCAATTTTGCTTGCTGGGCATCAGAGATAAAGACAAATATACACTTATGTGGATATCATTGTGTACGTGCCCGTGGCTTAAGGGATATCAGTAGTAAAACTGGAATCGGCAAGCCCTTCTGTTTACGTTCACACAAATGACATTCGAAAAGGCAGGTACCTCACTTTCATCACTCCTGCTATGTATTAAATACTAGCAGTAGAGCCCGGCGTTGCCTTGGATGTATCAGTAAGAGATAGATCAAGTGTCGACCATCATAAAAACTGAAAAATAAAATTGACAAAGATTATTGTTTAAGGTTGACGGACACGCATGTCTTAATTAGTTTTTTTTTTTTTTTTTTTGGTCAAACCCAAACTCAAACAAAACATTGTTTTCAATCGTTATGAGTCTATCGATTGAATAGAATTTTATTATAAACAATTGTCTTGTAAATTGAATTTTTAAAGCATTCTGAATGTAAAAATAAAGAAAAAAGTGTGCAAGACAATAATAAACACTACCTGCCAAAAAAGTGATGTTTTGTTGAAATCGGTTGAAAAATGTAGAAAATCCGATCCCATATATAAACGAACACAGACACACACACAAACAACCTGGATTTTATAATAAGTATAAGTCGATATGAGTTGCCCCCCTTCCATTCTCGCGACAGCGATGCCTCTTAATCGTGTTTTCAAATTGATTTCGTGAAAAAACAATTGTGTTTTTCCGATTTTTTGGCGCTGTCAGAACCACCGCAAAGTAAATTTACGTAGTCCTGTGAAGTTTTGTTGAAATCGGTTGAAAAATGTAGGAAATCCGATCCAATATATAAACGAACAGACACACACACACACACAACGTGGGTTTTATAATCAAGTTGCCATAAGCTCATTGAAAGAGATGGAAAACTTTATTCCTAACTGCTGAAATCAACGAGAAGCCACATCACTATGTATCCAATAAATGTGGAGCAATTCTCCCTAAAAAAAAAGAAAAAAGTATGGAATAGGCTTTGAAAGAACACGACATGTTCTAAAAGAATAAAATGAAGATATATTTATGAAACGAATACATAGTGCGTTGTTGAAAATTTCCATGAAATAATTTCGATGCTGGCTTTCACCCACGGAGAGACCCCAGTGGCTCATCTCTCGACAGTATGATTAAAAATATCATCCCAAGTGGCCTCGCGAAGAAAATCAAATGAGTCCCATTCACTGCGTTGATAACAGAAAGATATTCGGTTAATAGTGATTACTGCTGTCAGCGCAGATAGTGATATAATCACTCCGGTGTGGACAGAGTTGCTAAGAGCAAAAAAATAAAGTCTAATATCAAAATTGTACAATATTATTAGGAAAAATATTTTAAAAAGCATTAAAAAGAAGCATTTGGAATACGAGACACAGTTAGGGAAAGGCAAACAACCAAACATATTTTACTGAAAGACAATTATGATTCAAATCATACATTTTTCGTCAATGAGTCAATTTCCGAAAAATATGAAATAATGTTATATGTGGAAAAGAGTAATTAAAACAAACAAAGAAGAAATTAAATCTCAAAATATTTGTTTACTTACATTAATTCATTTTAAATGAATTTCCCAATCATTTCTCTTTTTATTATTTCTTTTTTGTTTTGTTACATTCACATAGACTTTGTTTTCTTGTTTTAGGCACGGCTTCTTTGACACTAGACTAAATTAAAATATTTCTTTCGTTCGTGCAAAAACAACTTTGGCACATACTGAGCCATCATCTGCTTATCTTTCTTAGCATGATGCACTACAGTATTTGTTTTTACTTAATTACATTGACTTGACGCCAAAATTGGATCGCTTTATAATCATCCAAGAAAGGGCAGCAATTTAAATCTTATAACTATCGCTTATGAAAAGAAATCTACTACGCTAAATGCGCAACGCTCTGTTTTATGAACGATAATTTTGTGTATGCCTTTGTAGATGTCATGTAAATATTAATTCTTTGATTATTGTTGCAGATTATTTCTCATCTTTTAGAAAGCCATGATTCGAATGTAACTTTTTTTTTTCTTTTTTTTTTTTTTAAAGCATTACGCCCCAAGCAAGGCGTGAAGCCACTAGGATGCAGGGGGTTGCGGAAGATTTGGAGCGAGAGCGGATAGGAGTGATAGAAGAAAAGATGAGGAGAAGGATAGTGGGTAGATCAAGGTAACTGGAGGTGTCGATTGACATTACATTTGATTAGTTGGAGATTATAGCTTTCAGGAAAAACAGTTATTGGGAAGGGTGTTCCACTGGCGAGAGGTGCGAGGTACGAAACTATTGGAGTAGAAGAGACGGCTACATTTAAAAATTTCTATAGTGTAAGGGTGGGAGCGCGATGCCAGCCTCGTAGAGCGCTTGAATTCATGGAGTCTGGGAACCAGTGAAAGCAGCTCATTGGAGTAATTACCATGGAAGTATTTGTAGAAAAGACAGAGAGAGGCGACGTCGCGTCTGTGAGAGAGTGACTGCAGACGAGACGCCAGATGAGGGCCAATTAGATTACATATCCGTCTCTGGATCTTGTCAAGAACTCCGAGGTAAACAGAATGTGCTCCAGCCCATATATGGCAGCAATACTCCATGCAAGGGCGAATGGTTGTTTTGTATATTTGAACTAGACAAAAAATAATAAACACAATTAACTTGGAATTATTCTTACGATGACTATATATAGTCAGCTTGCTAAGTTCCAGAGAGAGATCTATTTTTGCTACCAGCGCTAGGAATTTCTGTTCTATCGTAGATAAATGACACAATATCGTAGAGTATGCAGAAGCGTTTGTTAATAATAAGGGTAATAGTAATATTAATCTTTTCCCTACAAGGAAACTTTTGCCGTACGTTGAACGGGTAGCCAGTACTGGATTCGGTTGAAATTTATGACATCACGCTTTTAAAACAACTATTCAGGAAAACAGGTCTTTCAAGTCCGGTAGCTGTTAGGGGTATTTCCAGTATTAATAGGGGTTTCCTTCGTAACATTCTATTCGAAGTAGTGTGGAATGTTATCTCCTTGATTATGTCATTATTTTCTTTGTCACAAAGAAGAGTTTAAACTGCAAGGTAGGCTTGATTTATTTGGGAAGGATATTGAAATAATTCATAACTGCTATTGGGAGCCTGTATACGGATGAAAAATTGAATTCAGTCAATACACATGTATAGAAAGATGCGTAAGACAAGGCGGTTTCTTTTCTTCTCCCCGGAGATTCAGCTATCATAAAAAGATATTCATAAAAGAAATACTAGGATTCATTATTAGAGGCAACAGCCATAACAACATTAGATATACAGATTACATACTGTTGATAGTAGACTCAGATAGCAAAAAAAAAAAAGAAGAAAAAGAGGAAATCCAACAGAAGTAGTCAATGAAAGCTAAAAGAATGAAATACGTCAATTGTAAGAAAACAGAATGTAACGTTGACTACAAAAGGAACAGTTCGCCGCGTATTGATGACACCAAGTACAAACAGTTAAATATCGATGAACTGCATTAAGAGAGAACAAAAAATGCGACACCAAAATGTGAAAGTTCATTGGTGGAGCTAAATATCCCTTCCCAAAGCTAAGCAATGTATTAAGAAAGAGGAAAATCTCGTAAGAAACAAAGCAAAGAGTACTAACATGTTATGAAATATCGGTCCTCATTGTGGACGCTGAAGAATTTCGTCATAGATGAATATCGACTTAGGACAATTGAAATGTGATTCGACAGAAGGAAGCTGATAATATCATGAACTGAACACGTGTGCATCGACGAAATTTTAGGAAAAATGGAAGGGAAACATGCTCTTAGAAGCAGAAAGGAGACAGTTGAAATTTCTAGGGCACGTAATGAGGAAAGAAAGCTTGGAAACTCTAATACTCACAGGAGAGCTTGAAGGTAAATGGGACAGAGGAAATCGAGCCTGGATAAATGGTTAGAATAACAAGGATTACAAGAGATAGCAAGAAGACAAAATCTTCTAAGAGCTACAAAGGACAGGATATTGTGGAGAGCCATGATCGTACACGTCTTGAAGAGACACGGCACATTGAAGAAGAATACGTATGCAGAATAGTTTCCATCATGAGACTGTGGTAGTTTGGCTTAATAAATGTATTCAGTACGCTTAATCTGCGCGTGTATATGAACAACCGGAAGTTTTTTCTAATTATGATTAAAGTATAATATATGCCTGGTTACTACTCTTCATAGTTGGAATCAGTGACACATATATCTGTTGATATCCTGTCATTATTCACAAAATCAGTGCATTAGACTATAAACACGCCACGATGATCATTGAATTAGATATCACGAATCTCTATGACAAACTATGACATAGGGAGTTTCTGCATAATCTCTCCAGGTATAGAATCACCGGAAGTGTTTTCTCAGTTATCAAGTCCTTCTTAAAAGGTAGGCATGAATGCAGTTGTTAATCTCCAGTCCAAGGCACGGCAGATTAATGCAGGAATCTCGCAATATTCGCTCCTGGGTCCAAACATTCCTCTTGCTTTAAAATTATGATCTGTCTAATCTGATGTCTTATGAATATCTATATAAAGGATAGAAAAGTATATCGCTGTACGGGTGGAAGCTGATCAGTTTTCTGGCCAAGCTTTAACAATTCATTGGAGGAAAAACTATCCGATCATAATTATTACCTCAAAAATGGGACTTGGAACGTTCCATGGACATGGAATTTTCGTCTCTTCCTCTGTGTTCTCTCAAGGAGACTTAGTGAGACTTTAGCTCACGCCAGACCTCAAGTGTTTCATTAAGACGGATTATATATAAGGGTGTTTCATTAAGACGGATCAAAGTCTACAGTAAATAAATCAGTGTTATTGGTGAAAATTTATTTATTTCTCTATTGGATCATGTTATTTAAGTCATGGCAATTATGTGTGAAAAATAATATCGCCCAAATGCCAAATCTGAAAGAAAAGAAAAAAAAAATCATTAGACGCTTAAACTTAATTCACATTTAAAATCGGTTTATTTTAACACCCTTTTTTATATATATTTATTATATATATATAATAAACAATCATTTAAAGATCTGTTGTATAAAGTCCACTAAGGTGTTTTTGAGATCTAAAAAAGGAATGCTTTCGAATTCAAATATGGAATTCTGCTGAAATATACAAAACTATCTAAGATACACGATAATTTGAAATTTTTTCAAACTTTTCATTTTAGTTAAGATGATCAATAAGATAAAAAAATGACTAATTAGACAAATTTAAAAAGTAACAAACTTAAGTTATTTAAAATAAATTAAAGAGAAAAAATTTTACGAATTTAAATGTCAATTAAAAGAATTGTTTCTGACGATCAAAAGACGTAACCAAAAAAAGGTCACACTAAAACATATTTGAAAGAAGACTCACCAAATGGACTGATATATCTCAAATAAATTTAAAATTCAGTCTAGATTTTTCAATATACTTGTTGATAAAGAACATCGTCTATATGTAAAAAAAAAAGGTTAAAAAAAATGGAAGCCTTTTTAATTTTAAAAAAAAAATCACTTAATCATGAAATTGAAATTGGACAGGTTATTTTTGAAAATGTAAATATATAAATACATACATACACAATCTATTTCTTGTTAACAGTCTATATTTCAACCTTTAAAATGGCTAAATGTATAACCGAATCGCATACAAAAAAATAAGGATTGAAAAAGTTTTTATATAATTTATCAACCGAAAAGAAAGAAAAAATTAAAAACATTGCAAAAACTAAAAAAATCACTGGTTGTCATTTAAAAGAAACGTCATTTATATAACTGAATACAATTTGGGCAATTGCGCAGAACCTTCTCTTGTCTCAAATTACAACTGAAAAGTGAGTTCGAATCAATGGATGACGTTTTCGGCTTTATGATCTAAGCGAAATTTTTATTTGAAAAAGTTTGTCTTTGAAAAAATAAAAAACCCAGTGTCAGATAAAATAAATAAAAAAAAAACGTGAACATTTTCTGAAAGACATTTAAGAATCTTTTCATGCTAATGCCATTTTTTTTTTTGTTGAGAATCGTTAAAGTTTCTCTGAATTTAAAATTATCTCATAAATATAGCATTTTTAAGACTATTCATATATATATATATATATATATATATATATATATATATATATATATTTGCTAGGACATGTAAAATTAAAAAAATTAAATCAAAACGTTAAATTTTTTTTTTTTTTGAAAATACTAATCAACAATAAAATATCCCTTTCTATATGAATATTAATATTAGTTTAAATAATACAAAAATTATGCGATAAAATCAAATTTGATAAAAGGAAGATATTGGCCTTTATTGTGCAGCTATTTTCATTCATTGACCTAAATAATTTTCATTATTTCATTCACCACAATCTGACATTTATTCTAAATCTTTCATTTAATATTCACCAAGAAAGTAGCATTTTCTCATATCTATTTTTGCAATTTTCATATTTAGACGAGGCTAAAATAAATGAAATTTAATAATTCAATTTTCGTTCGGAAAAAAAAATATACATTGATTGAAAGTGAATCATAAGAAAAATTTGGTATATCGAGCCATCTTTCATGTTTTTTAACGAATTTTTTAAAAAATGTAATAAAAGAATTAAAAAAAACGCTGTTTTTTTTTCCAACAGATTAAATTTTATATTCTCAATCTATCAAATATTGGGCAAATGTTCAAACGGATACATTCCTTCGTTTTACAATAACTTCAAAAAACTTATATCAGACCTTCAAAAGAAGAAACCACCATCACGTATATGTATTCTTCTCATTTTTTTTTTGGGAGAAGTGCTGTAGAGATTCTTCCCTAGAACCTTCCCGTTTATTTTATTTGATTTATTTCACACAAGGCAACATGATAAAGCCACTACGGTGCAAGGGAGTTACCGAAAGTGAAACATTCTGTTGGAAATTAAACAAAACTATCTAAGATACAGGATAATGAAAGAACATCAGTTAAGATGACAGATGATGACGATAGACGTTGCATTTAAATTTTTCAAGATAGTAGTTGACGGCCAAGCAAAAAGCCGAGAGAAAGTTCACCAAGGGATATATGCGAGAAATGAAACTTTGTCTGATTTGCATTATAAGCACCAAAAGCCCCAAATTTGAATGTATAGTTGGTATGAAATTACCATTATTATGAAAATTTTAAAACATTGCGCAAAGATTCCCGTTTAGAAGTTTTCTTAATTTCTGAAATTTTCTCGTTTAATATAAAACGTCTTTACTGGTATTGTTTACATACATTTTCTAAGGGACATGCACGCAGAACCTTCAATTTGTTATTGATTACTGACGATGTGTGACGTTTGAAATGAATAAACTGACAAAAAAAAAAAAAATTTTACAATTAAAATAAATAAAATAAAAATTACGTGCCTGAAAAGTAAAAAGAGAATTTCAACTGTTTTTTTTTTTTTTTGTATTCAAAAACGTTAAAAAATTCTTGAATTTAAAGGAAAAATTTACATTTTAGAGTGAGGTTCTGTTTTGTTAGCTATAAGCAGATTTATTAAGGACAATAAAGAAAAAAATATTATTCATTTAAATTTTTTTTTTTTTAAATTTAAAAATAACATCCGCGAAAATCGCGCAGTAATCAAGAGCGATAAGATACGAAAAGCTGTAAAAAGGTCGTTTTGACAAGCTTCCGCGCATTATTCCTAGAGAAAAAATTGCCAGTAATGTCGGGGAAAACGAAAGCAATCGAAATTACATTGATGATAAATCGAAAACCGTAATCGAGCACAATGTTTTGTTTTTTGGTAACAAGGCAATTTCAACCAGAATGGTATATTCTTATCTATTAGATTATTTAAAATTTTGAATATTATGTTTACAGACTTCATCAGATTCTTCTTTCTGACGACTATAATCTGACTCTCTTCAACCGATATCTATCCCATATATCCCCATAATATGCAGCTCTCCCTCCTTCCTCGAACACATACAACAACATCATTCAACAATTGACTATATGTATGGCTTTTTGATCTGGTGACCCTTCTGTTAGAAGAAGACTTCAATATCTGACATCATCATCATTATTATTATAATTATTATTTATTTTCTTTTTTTTTTTTTTTTCTTTCCGGGTCCTCCGATGAACTTGGTGAGAAATGGCATCATGACATAGACAAAAAAAAAAAAAAATTCTCCTTAAAGTGTGGGCTGTACTTGTCAAACTTTTTTTGTATCTCCTTTAGGCATGGATGTCTCAATTAGTCTACTGCAAAATATCCAACTTCAACAGGGATTTTTGTTCAATGTGTTGTTTCTATTTCCATTTTATTTTGATTTTGAATATCTTCAAAGATATGTTGCAAGTCAGCAGGGGACTATTCAATAAGGGGCACCGTATAACAATTTATTATTATTTTC
>CAHIKZ030001737.1:275000-357500 GCA_903632075.3 Acanthosepion pharaonis | reverse complement strand
AAATTCTGACCCTGCACCATGCTCCTTGCATTAAACAAGTTTTAGTGTATACCGACACCAGCGCGACAGTGGTTTCCAGGAGGTAGTAACGTGTTTTTTTTTTTTTTTTTTTTGTTCTGTATGTGCTGTGGGAACCTTCGACATGGCGGCCAAGCAGCGAATCTCTTACGAGTCTTTATGATGACTCTGGTTTTGCACTGTACATAAATTCGCTTTGTACACTAGTATGCGCTGTATTTTAATAGCGCTCGGCATATTATGGTTGACATCTCTGCAGTCCTCGTTCTTAGGGTTAAAATCTCGATTCACTTTGTCACTTTTGAGTAATTAACAGCAAAGTTCATGAACTTATCAACCATTGTACAAACCTGACGTCCGCGTGCCACTTGTTTGCATTAATAAGTTATATTCGATATCTAGTCTCGTGTGCACGCTTCATTATTTAAAACCGATTGTCATATCCTTCCATCGTCAGGGTAGTATTGATCGAACACTACACGAAAACTGATCAGCTCTATTACTCTGATCAGTATCAATCTATATTGTTTCGATGTCTATAGAAACATGGCCTAATCCCAGATTAGGTATCATAAACTTAGGATTAAAAATCTTTGCCGAACGTCTTCTTCTGTTGGATAAGTTAGAAAACAATTTTAACTCTCTAACATAGCGTACTTTTTTATACTAATATTCGCGTTAAACTTTGTCTTAATATTGCCTTTTGTCAAACTGTACATTGAATCATCAAAACTCTACCTTAAAACTAGCAAATTCCAAAATGTTACTTTCTGACTTTTCATTGACTATGGATCTGCGAACGGCACGGAATGAGAGGTCTGAATGTTGCATTCGTTATATTCGCTTAATTTATAGTAACTTTGAAAGGACTGTCCTCCAACTATGAGTTAAATATAACTTTTATTTGTTAGCAAATAGGATAAACCCAATGCGCGATTTGCTAGTTGTAGATATCGAAACAAAATAACTGCGGAGATTTTAATATCTGGGAATTGTTTTAACAGAGGAAAGTGACATTGAAATCCGAAGGTGATTGATAAAGTGGGTTTAATTTCAAATAGGAATGTCACTGAAAAACCCTACTATGTGTTGAACCAAGACCTGTGAGTGAAATTTGTTAGACGGAACGTTCCGTTGCTGTCCTCTTGTATACTTGCGTACTGGAAAACTTGAACAACTGCGAAGTTTTACAGAAAATAGAAACATAATAAAAAAAAAATAGGTTTCTATGCCACATAATGAGGAAAGATGGCTTGAAATCTGATACACAGGAATGATTAAAGACAAACTGCCTATTGAGCCCTAGTAAATGGTTATAAGAGAAATAAAACCCAATTTATATAGAGATATAAAGGACAAGAACTTTTGGCGAACCGTGGTCGCCTACGTCTTGAAAAGATACCGTACATAAAGAAGTATTTGGAAAATTAATTATCGCCAGAAAGTCAAGAAATATTACCGAGCTAAAATAGTTTGGTTTTACATAACACAAAAGGTTGATTAACCATAAAACACAAATCAATCGTAACTGCTCACATTGTTTTTTTTTTTTGTTTTGTGTTTTTTTTTTTTTTTTTTATAATTTGAATTTTTTTCATGAATTTGTCAGGTTTGGCAGAAGTAAGATTATTGGTGATCACTACAACTTTGTGTAATGGTTAGCAAGCTTGTCCCGCTAGATCAATTACGAGTGAATATTGAGTTCGATCCTCACTGGGTCCCTATATAATCGGCCTTGTGCCATATCTAACCTACGCTTAGAAAAAAATGTAGGCTCTTCTACGCGGTGTAATGATTACTAAGCGTGTCTGTGTTTATCAATTGCGACTGAGTTCGATCCTCACTTGGTGCTCCAAAATTTCGCTCCTGTGTCACATCTAAGCTACGCTTAGAAAACCAGTAGCCGTAATTGTTTTAATTGAAACGATAAATATAGGTATTAGATCGTCTAAATGTTTATTAAGACCAAAGTGTTTTTAATTTATTTTTTTTTCTTTTTAAATTTCCTCCTATTTAGAACACCTTAAATTGATTTAAAAAAACAAACAAAAACCTTGTTCCTCTTTGTATCACCGGAATTAGTAAAATAACATATACAATTCTTAGCACTTTTTTTTTTTTATGACACATTAATTTGGAAGTCTTGCATAGATAAAAATTGTCGAATATTAATGAAACTTTCAGAAACTATTCAGATGAATTATTATTTTCGTTTTTTATTAAAGTTATGGCAGAAATATTTTTTATATTCATTACCCTCACCCACAACTAATTTTATGAAAACTCTAGAAGTTCAGTTTAGTGATTATATTAGTTAAAAGCACAAGGCTCTGAGGAAAGCAAATCCATTTGTTTTGTTTTTATTGGCACCCCCTTTTCTTGAAAATCAGCCCTGAATTGTAACATACAAAACTCAAACAAAAATATTATTTAACTTCAAATGCTCCAGCTTTTAGTTGTTTTTATGAATATGGACAACATTTTCTGAAAGCCAACAACTTTTTGATGACGAATGAATTTTTAATAAAATTTTTTTATTTCTTGAATTATTTTAGAGTTTTACATTTAAGTTTTTAAAATATTATAAAATTAGTTGAAAGCCGCATTCACTCTCATAAATGTCCTTGTGTTCAATTTTTTTTTTTTTTTTTTTTTTTTTAGCGCTTTGTAAATTGTATCGCTTTGTCTAATCAGAAGACCCGTAGTAAATAAAAAATGCAATTTTGTATTCATAAAAAGCGTTAAAATGGCTGTAATTAAAAAGTACGGAAGGTCGCAAGCAAAAAAAAAAGTCATGTGGTTTGAGTCTAAGCGTTCTACACTGAACGTCCATTTCATTATTACAAATTCTTCGTACGAAACACATGAGCATTTTGAAACAGCGTTTTTACTAATTAGAAAAAATTGAACACCATCCTAAGCCATTTTCAGTAGCAACATTACTACATTTTTAAAAGTACCATTTATTTCATTTACATATTTCATTTCAATTTTGTGAAGTTGTTTTACAGTTTTCAGTGTGTCATCTTATTTCAATTTTATGAACTTATTTTAATTTCTTTAATATATTTTCCATAAAGCATCGTAAAGGTGAAAGCCAAGTACAAAAAAGTTAGTTTTCCTTAATAATAACGAGGTAAATAATTTGTTCACTTAAATCTAAATTTCACTTTTCTCCTTCCGTAGAATAAATGATCCTCACGTAAGCTAGCAATACGCTATGAACAGGTTTTTCGTCAAGTGACGCGAAATTTATAACCTGCTTTGTTTTATTTTCAAACTACGTTTTCGGCACAGAAAATGAATTGAGCTTGTTTCAAAATATTTTAAATGTAATAATTTCTGATTTTCTTAAAATAATTTTTTATAAAATAGAAAAAATGGTTAACAGGATTCTGTGAATTTTTCTAACTCAAAAAAAAAAGATTTTTAACGAAAGTTTTGGACGTTCAGGAACGATTAAAAAATGTAAAAAGAAAAAAAAATACCCTAAAAAGACTTTAATCGTTTCTCTTAATAATAACATAAGCATTTACACGGTAAAGTTTTGTTTTCGTCAAGTTTGGCATATTTTCATCATTTTCCATCAAAAGAACTTTCTGAAGTGGAAGGCTTGCGAATCACTTGTATTTACGTTCTTTGAATTGTCTCTAGTCATATGCTCCGAACAATTAATACCTAATTTAACGAATCTAAAACTCATGGAAGTACATAAATAAATAGGTTTATTTATTGTTACTCTGCAAAAGAAATCCTGTTTTAGATTCGTTAAATTAGGTATTAATTGTTCGGAGCAAATGACTAGAGACAATTCAAAGAACGTAAATACAAGTGATTCGCAAGCTTTCCACTTCAGAATGTTCTTTTGATGGCACCTAAAGTACAGAGTAATCGTCTCGTACCGTAAGAGTCTGCAGCGTAATATTAATTCTGAAAAATCAAGTATGTCACCGCTAACAGATGCACAATCTTTTTTAGCATACCTGAAAACATGCTCTTGCCACTTGAATAATTTTTACTGGAAATTTTTTTTTTTTTCGTATTTTCTCTTTATACGAAATTTATTGATGATACAAATACACTGTACAACATCGCCTGTCGGTAAGTAAAGATTTTGAGATTTAACTATAAATGATCTCTAAGCAGAATTGTTGGACATTTCAACCGATTGAATATATTTGGCACCTACCAAAATGTTATACAATCGGCGTTAAATTGTTAATATAATAATTATATCTAACTTACCATCTAAGAGCTCTCGCTTTTCTAGCAGGTGCGGCATGCCATGCGCCCCCCCCACACACACACTTTTTTTTTTTTTTTTCATATTTTATAATCTATGCATGAATAAGTGTTGGCGTGGGTATTTGGCCAAATGATTTATTTAATCTCGTATTTTTCGGTTAGTTAAAATCTTATTTCTGCCACTTTTTCAATTATATCGTAAATAAACATTATGACTAATTGAAAATTTATATACTTATTTTAACTCTCCTTCTGAAAAATATATATCGGATGAAATTTCGTAGAAAACTCTGAATTTTTAAAGGAAAATAATTTTCATGCGACTGGCTCAGAGAATGTGAGGAGCAATGTTAAATAACAGCTCATAAAATAAACAATCTCTTCCCTATTTAATTCTTATAGTAAATCGTACAATATAAACTTATACAATTTGAATAAATATTTACTGATATATATTTTCGGCTATTCTCTTTATACGAAATTTATTGATAAAAAATATTGTACAACATCGTTTGTCGGCAAGTAAAAAATTTTGAGACTTGAAATGATCTCGAAGCAAAATCGTTGTAAATTTAAACCCCTTGAACAGATTTACGGGAATATTTTTTTTTTTTTTTTTTTTTTTTTTTTTTTTCGATAATTACACATTAGTGGCGAATATTGGAATCTGGTTAATTCCAGATTTTTTTCTTTTAATACTTTTACGTAATTTTTACTTGAAACTTGTAAAATGCGCACTAAATTTGACTAAAGAGAAGCCCGTTATATTTATCCATTTCACCCTCAACTCATCTAGTCGAGATAATTTCTTGGAAGTTAGCTTCAACCACGATTTGCATATGGATACTGCTGAAAGACAGAAATGACAGACCGGACTGGATAAATGATATTTAGTTTAGTTTTTTTTTCCTTCCGCTTGTGCTGTTAGGCGTCGCGAGGAGACAGTCTTCTGTCAGCGGAAAGGCGAGTGGCCTGGACGAGTGATATCTTGTGAGCTCTAAGTCTCTCCTGCGTCTACCTCTCGCTCTCCAGTCAGAGTGGCTGAGGTTGTATGCCCGTAGGGCTGGTTGGTTGATAGGCATAAGAGTGAGGTGTCCGAACCACTTGACTGTCTGTCGTTCGATATGTTATATGATTGGTATTTCTCTTACTGTATCTCTTATTGCCTCATTCCTGATCTTGTCTCGACTGGACTTGTTCACTGCTTTTATCAATCATTTCATCTCACAAGAAACTTTAAACCATATGAGGAAAATGTTCTCAGAAGCACAAATAACAACTATTAAAATTTCTATATCTTTAAGACAATTGCTGACTTTAATATTTACACGAATATTCTGTAACTTGAATTGCTGTCTAGAAACGTATTGGTATGTAAGCTTTTCATTTTTTTTTTTTTTTTTTAAATTCACTCAAAAATATCTTCTATCAAATCGAAGTTAGTGAGATCAAATGTGGACAGTTGGAAATACACGTGGTAATTATATCAACAAGTACACAAATAATATAAACAAACTTTTATATATATATATATATATATATATATATATATATATGTATGTATATGAGTGTAAAAATTACAGATAAGGTATATATGTAAAAAGACTATGAATAAAGACAAAAGGAAAGCATCTTCGATGTGTTTTGATAAATTCCTTCAAAACAAACCGTGTTGGCCTAGATAAAAATTTCCTTTTGTCTTTATACGAACGCACAATCTGTGTTTTATATATATATATATATATATATATATATATATATATATATAATTAGAAGGTTTAGCAGCTCAGTTCTTAGAACTGAAAAGCCAGACTACACACACATTATTATAGTGTAAATGCTTGTGCAGAACCGACTACGCTTTTTGGAAAAGCCGAACACGGAACTGCAACAAGGTCTCCAAACGTCCCCACCCCATCTTTTGAATTTTCCATCTCGTAGCGCGGTTACCACCTAAGGGTAATAGGACCCAGTCTCTCATACTATTTATCTATAGATTAGGGACGAGATGGTTCGATAACTCACCCACGATTATTCACCTGTAATAGATTGTAAATGAACTCGACTGGCAGGTACGGCTAAATACTGGATAGCAGCTCCGACTGAGGAATCGGAGAGTCGAGTTCGCACGCATTCTTTATATTTTCCCGGAAACTGATAGTTCTTCTGCCCCTGAATGACATTTGTGATCATGGCTTTCCACAACTTCCTTTATTTTGTCACTTTTAATAAATTTCGTCTTGTTTTTTTCCCTCTCCTAAGCCTTGTTGCCTTATCAATTTACTCAAGCTTACTTAAGGTTATGCGTTGTTTTCTCCCGTCCTGCGAGTGTCAAATTTTACCAACCTGCTTTCCTTATGTGACCTTGAAATTTCAACTGTCTCTTAATATTAAGTATAAGTGTACATTTTGTATTCATTTTCAGTAAAACTTTGTTGCTCACACGCCGGGTCTTTTGTATCCTCAGCAGAGGACCACATTTCTGTTTCTTCATCTGTAGAGGAGATTGTCCACCATTCGCGGACATATAGAGGACTGATTATCAATGAAATAATACTACTGGATAGTGCAGGTTTTCAACTAAAATAAAATTTCCGCTACGATTTGGTAGCGTCTTCGCCAGTTATGGACAAGTGCTTTAATTTCCTTGCTAATTGTGTAATGAAACATTGCTACAAAGCTACAGTTGTTATAATTCACATCGTGGAACGGGTTGAGAACAGTTTTGTTTTTTTTTTTTTGTTTTTTTGTGTGTGTGTTCAGATAGTTACTGATTGGGCGGTAGATGCCTGTGACCATGTGACAAGCCTTGCTAAACTTAGTGAATATGGTGTCGCACTGTGAATTCTAGCCTTTGCACGTTTTTTAATACCACAGTATTTCTTTAAAGACTCTCACCACCTCGAAAATGTCTACAAGCGATTCTGTTAGGTTAATAATAATGACTGGTTAATAGACCTTTCTGGGAACACCTTGTTACAGACGCTTATTCGGTTATTTATATTGCAAGTATCTTGCACAGAAATCCTTTACAGTTCCTTGAGAGGGTGCGTTTTTTTTTTTTTTAAGATAATGATTTAGTGATAGAAGTGTTACTAATTAACCGATAACTGAGGGGGGGGGGAAAGAGGTGGATTAATACTTTTCCCAAACTTATTTCCGTATAAGCGAATATAAAGAAACGAAAGTGAATTAGAACTCGGCTCTCCGATTAACAATTCAGTCATTATGCCATCCGCACATCTATGTTTATAGTACTTGGTATTTCCAAGCGGCCACCCATCTACGTACTAACCAGGCTCGACGTTGCTTAACCTCGGTGAATCTTTCAACATCATAAGGCCGTATTCCTTTGGGTTTACATTGTTTTTCTCTCCTAGACGAAGTACCAATAAAAAAAAAAAAAAGAGAGCTAGCCTCTCTTTGCTATGTGCGCAAGCGAGCACATCTGCTAGGACCGGAATTTGAATTCGAAACGCCAATGTAACTTTCTGCGCTGAGAATCGCTTCGCTATGCGCACTCACCCGATGCTCTGTTTGCAAATTCATAAAATATGCAACGCCCAGAATTAACAATAGAAAGAGCCTCTTTATTTGAAATCCTTAAAAAACATCCCTGTGAAAACGATACAACAGATTGGGGTATTAACTAATGAATATCCCCCCTCTTATTATATTTATTTATTTATTTTTTGTTGTCTTTACATATTTTGCTTATTATTGATTATAATCGTCTCATTCCAGACTGTTTTTCCTGTTATCCCTCCGGCTACTTTTTTCTCATTTCCTCTATCTCTGTACACTCTAATAGACACGCTTTTCCGCCTGCTTTAGTCTACAGGCAATAAAATCGATTCTATCTCAAACGATTATGATGATAGATATTACATTCATCACATTATCAATATCATCAGCATTATCTTTTATAAAATCAGGTAATGTCAAATTTTATCAGTATGCCCCCCCATCTCTCTTTCTATCATGTGAACAAGTGTCCAGAACGTATCGTATTTGTTTGTTTTTTTTTTATATATATATATTACTATAAAATGGAGCTTGCAACATCTGTGGTAATATGTAATTCGCTTAACAATTTTAAATGTATATTTTCATAAATATTTCGTCTGTTTTGTATTTAATAGAAATTGTAAAAAAAATGCCGTGTGTGAAAAATTTCTTTTGTTGATATTTTTTAAATCCTCGTCTTTGTATACGATGAATTTATATATGCAATGTGAAAATTTGTACCGTACGTTAGAAAACGTACATTAGCAATAAGCATTGTTGTCGTCTGACATTTCACATTACCACAAACCATTCGAACGGACACTAGAAATATTTATGAATCAGTTAAAATATTAACGCTTTTTGATTTTTCACCTAAAGCAAGGCAATAAAGTTACGACGACACAAGCGGTTGATGAGTGTTAGAGACTATGAGAAAAATACTATTCAGGAGAGAGGATAAAAACATAATAAGAACTAAGAAGACAAAAGATGACTAGTGAAATTATATTTAAATTTTTGAAGCTCGAAATTGACTGGCATTCAGGAAGACGGAAGAGTTCCACAAACGTGAAATGCAATAGCTGACAGCGTATGGTTATATCTAGCCACTTCAATTGTAAAAGGATGAGAGCAAGCCACAAATCTAGTACTGCACTTAAATTGATAAAATATATGTACCATTGAGGTCGGATAATCAGAACAACTACGATTAAAGTATATATTGATAGGAAGCTATATTACCACGGTAGGAAAATAACTGAAGCCGGGATAGCAGGTCAAGACCAATAACATTGCAGAATCTCCTAAATATATAGCTGGAGCAAAAGACCATATACAGCAGCAATATTCAAAGCATGGACGAATAGGTTAACCTATAAATATAGAAGATAGATTCTTTCTCTTTTAGCATTCTGAAATTTTTAGGCCCGCAACGTTAGTTAAGATGTTATTTCCTGCAGCGTTAGTCGTAACTATTGTTGCTGTCTGGCATTTTACACTATTAAAATTTGAGTAAAAAATTAACGGAATTATCTAAACCCGCCAAATTAATGTTTAATTAGATTTTCGTAAAACTGTACTATATTATTCAAGCAAGTGAAAAATAGTCGGTTTTTAGCTACTATGTCATGAGTGGGGAATTTAAGTAGATTTCGTATGATGAGGAAAAAAGTTTAGAAAATAATTTTCTTGCTGGAAATAGTTTATACATTGATTTTTAGGAAGGGTAAATCTTCTGTAACAACATATTTTTTTGATCGTAGGACAAATATTTGGCTAGTAAATGGTGTAAATTTAATGTGATTCAAAGACACATTCTCCACATAATGCAATTAATAAAAAATGTATTATGATTTGATATTAATAATTTCTGAATCATAACACGCATACATAAAAGACCACTGAATTCAAACTCAAAAATTGTAATAATATTTGCAATACTGCGTCGGAAAACCCAGAATACACTAACTGCCTACCCTGAATTGTTAGATCTGGCAAAAAAAAACAAACTAAAATGCTTATAAAATCAAATGAAATCGATAGAAACCTGCCATTTCCTAAATAAATTTTTACAGGTAAAAATATAAACCAGCAAATTTTAGTTGTTCCAAAATAATCTTAGAGATTTACACACTATATATATATATATATATATATATATATATATATAATAAAATAAATAGTATGATTGCATATGTATGTGTATATTTACCACTTATATATATGATCTGATTATCAGCCATCTAAATATAAATAGCCCACCTCACGATCTGATTGTTATGTCCAGCCTAGCACAAAAGGGGTCTATTCCAGGAGATGTTTATACCTTTGGTCATCATATATTCTATGAGAAAACCAATCATTCCAACCAACTGCTGATGGCCGGAGCGTACAACGGCCGAAACGTTGTGATAAATATGGCAACAAAGATGTGGGCAATAGTCCGAACAATGTAAATAGTGCAAATAAAGGATTGTAGACTGAAATGTAAGCAACTACTCTTTACCGAAGTGAATGCGTTTCACCTCGGATATAAACTGCCAAAACTTACTCGTCTATTTTATTTTTACAGTGCGGTTCACCATATAGAAGGCTTGGGGGCCCACTCGAGTTAGATGGGTATTAAGTAATTGTCAGATTCAGAAATGTAGGGAAGATGAGGGTTAACGCTAGATTTGAACTTTTTTAGATTGTAGTGATCGGGAAAACGTCTTTTGAGGAGTCGATTCCACGGAATAGCTATTCGCTGGAAGAAGCTGTTTGGGTGAAACTTAGTTATCACCAATGAAATACAAATGGAATGAGGGTGGTTCGCCACAATGCGCGTATCAGGGTGGACCCTAGTCGTGAAAGTTATAACTAGTGAAACTAAAGAATATAGTCATGGAAATAGCGATAGATCATTGAGAGGTTTACGACATTTAGCCCGTGGACAGGGAGTGGGAAGTTGCAGAGTGCCAAACAATCTGTCTTCGACAAGGACTCTGAGACGCTTTTGGACTCTGGGAAGAAAATGTCCAGTCTCTCTAAACACGAGAGCAGTACCCCATTTTAGATCTGATCTAACTTTTCTCAAGGTATATGATAGCACGAGAAGTCAGGAACTTACTGGGGTAGTTAAGGTAACCGACCATTTTTTCCTGCACCTTAAGCGATGTATCGTATGCTCGAGTTCCATTTGAGATCTGGGTTGTGTTTAAGGCCCACCACGAGGGAGCATCCATTCATCGGGAGTAGTAGCAATAGTAGTTCAGGTTCCGATCGGTGATGATTGATCGATCGAACCAAATAAAGGATCTGTCTATATTTCATACACAGATGTCCTTAAGGACACATGGCACAGTGGATAAAGGCGATGGTTAGATCCAGTGACAGGACTCAAAATGTTGTGTGTTCAATACCTGGTTAAGTCAGTGGAAAACTCGGTGAGGTGAATTAACAGGAGATAACTGATATCCATTAGACATGGCACGTGGAACTACAAGAGTCTAAGCTAGCGATCGAAATAAAGGGTTCAGTTCGACATTCCAACCACCTGCAGAAGGCCAGAGTGCACAACGGCCGAAACGTAGTGATAAATATGGCAACAGCGATTCGTGCAATAGTCCGGATAATGTACATAGTGCAAATAAAGGATTATAGACTGAAATATAAGCAACTACTGTTTTCCTACTCTCAGATCAATTAAATGTTTACAGCTTCATGCATAAAGGCCCAGTATTCGCCTACTCATAAACCTAGCGCTTATAGTTTCAAGTTTAAATGTCTAATAGACTCAAGTATGAAGTTCAATTTCATTATTGGATATGCTGGTGGTGTAATGGATAATAACTCTGAATTATAAATCAAAGAGCCGAGTTCTAATTCCAGTCTGGTCCGTTATATTTTCCTTACGCACAAATATCACAGGGAAAGTTATAAATCCACTTCTCCTCGCCAGCTATTGGTTAATTCGTAAGAGTTGTATGGCTAAAACATTATTATCTTATCTAAAAATATTTTCTGACTTTTTTAACGTTAAATACCCACAACGTTTTATATCGTAGAATCCAACTAAATATATATATATATATATATATATATATATATATATATATATATATATCATATTTTGAGAGCGTTAATAATTTTGCCAATACAATTGCAGTAACTTCATCCCTATTATCTTCAAAATAAAAAAATTCGCCTGAAATATGAGTTGTTATAATATCCTTGCAGTTTAACTTGATGTTATTTTAAACGCAGTCAGTGATGTTAATGCTGTATTAATTGTTCAGATCTTTTGTTTTGTTGACTTTGTTACAAACCTGATTATATTTCATTAGTGATTTCGATTTTCACTGGGTGCTTCATACATGCTCTTGTGTTAAGATTAATATTTACCAAAACAACAAGTAAATAACTTCAAATATGCATGCACACATGTCTGTTATTCATAAGAAAAATTCACCATAAATTAATGATAGCCACTGCAAAATTTCCCTCAGGAATGCTCGAAAGAAATTAATCTTGTCACTGTAGGAAACCGTCTTTCGATTCAGCAATGATATTGTCAACGTTGACTCCGACATTGAATCAATAGCATTTGTATATTTTTTTTCGTCTGTGTTTCTTATGGAACAAAAATCCTCTACGTCCGACAAATATTAGTTCTGTTGGTATAAAAAGCAATATTTTATTTTTTTTTGTTATTCTCGAAGAACTTATTGTATTTATATATATATATATAATCAGAAATGACCTAAGTCAGATTGACGTCCGCACCGAATATTTGAGTGAAATGTTAGATGAAAAAATATTTTCCTTCTACTGTAAAAAAAAAAAAATTTATATACGTTGACAATATAATTATTTGTTGTTTCCGATTTTTTGTTATTTATTGTCTACTTTTCTCTTCAATCATTCTACTACTTTTCCTGTTTTTATTGGTGAGAGGCACACACACACACGTGTGTGTGTGTGTGTGTTAACAAGGTTATAAAAACGTAAATAATAAAATATCATTTGACATTGAGGCTGAACATTTGAATATAGCTTACGTCTCACCAAATTCAATAACAAGTTTTTCAATTTCATGAAGGAATTCTTGAATCGCTCATTATTTCACTATAGAAACAAGATAGCACCTAATACTCTCAAATATACCGAGGTATCTCAGTTGGTTCCATTACGGTGATTGCCCTCATGAGTGGTCATTACTACTAATGTCGAGGATAAGGGACCAGATTGAACACGACCAACCACGGAAGACCCCGTCGGCGGAATAGGCAAAAATCTACACGACCTCGACGACCAAAACGTCGGAAGATATCAGTTCCAGTCGGACTGGCGTAACAAAGTCGGACATTGACTGACCAAGTATTCGACAGCCCGATACAGCCAGCTTTGCCAGATACCACCTGTCTCAGAACCCACTGAGTAGAGGAAGGTGCCTTTGGGCAAGTATCAAATTCACGCGAATGGCCTCGTCAAACTCTTTGAATTCGCTTTCACCCACCCTTCAGCAACTCGCCGAAGATGGCCCCGCCGGTGTCGGGGGCAAGCATGGTTAGCTGGGGGCCCTTAGTCATCTTCGTTACCGCCACCACATTGGAGAAAGGGAATAATGAGAGAGGATGTCGATCCTGATGCTCGCATCTGAGCGGTTTTCGATAACGAAAATATTACCAAAAATTTGGATAGACGGCTTTAAAAAAATATTGGTATCTGATGTATTAAAATTATTTAGATTCTACATACAGTTTAGATCACAACAAATCTCAGCAAATCAGTTAAATTAGGTACCTCCACGAAATCGCTAAAAAAGAGCATAGCTTGATGAAAAGACGCCAAACTTGCCGAAAACAAATTTTATTGTCTAAATGCTTATGTTATTATTAAGAGGAAGACCAAAGTTTTTTTTTTAATTATTTTTTTAAAAATTTTCCTTCTTTTTAGAACATTCTAAATTTTGATTAAAAAACCTTTTTTCTATTTGTATCAGCGGAACTAGTAAATAACATAGACAATTTTTAGCAATTTTTTTTGTATGACACACATTAATTTGAAAAAAAATCGTGCAAAAATAGAAATAATTATCGGATGTTAATGAAACTTTCAGGAACTATTCACAGATGATCGAAATTATTATAAATATGTTTTTTTTATGAAAGTCATGGTAGAAATATTTTTTTTTTAAATATTTATTAACCCCCATAACTAATTTTTATGAAAACGCTAGAAATTCGATCGCATCGGTTTTAGTGATTACAATAATTAAAAAGCACAGGGCTTTGAGGAATGCAAATCATGTTTTTTTTTTTTTTAATTGGATACGCAGTACCTGAAAATCAGCTCTGAATTGTAACATACAAAACTCAATAAAACAAAGATATTATTTAATTTCAAATGCTTTTATTTGCTTTTAGTTGTTTTTATGAATATGGACAATATTTTCTGAAAAAGCAAAAAAATTTTTCGATGAAAAATGAATTTTAATACAATTATTTGTTATTTCATTAATTATAATAGATTTTACATTTAAGTTGTTAAAATATTATAAAATTAGTTAAAAGCCGCATCGGCTTTCATAAGTGTCCTTATGAGATAGATCTTTTTTTTTTTAAGCGTTGTAAATTGTATCATTTTGACTAATCAGAAGATACCCAGTAATTAAGAAATGTAATTTTGTGCTTATAATCGAGCTGTAATTATAAAATACGGAAGACCAACCAGAATATAATTAAGTTGCGTTATTTGAGTTAAGCATTGTTCTCCGCTGTTAAGGCCTTTACTTTTGCGAAAACACGTGTGGAGAAGTTAATTTGATTTTTCAATTTCAACTGAGAAGGGTACCTACAAGTATCAGTATCATCTTATGAAATTTATATGATCTTATTTTTATATTAATCTCAGTTACGACATTTTTCCATAAATGAAATATCAAAATTAATAATAAAATGAATGCAAATACAAATAACAGTAGAATGTAATAAATGTACATAAAATTATAGTATTTTATGTACAATTCTGATAAAATTTCATAAGAAAGGTACCTATAAATTAATTAGATACCTTTCTAAAAAATATGAAATTTAATGTCACTCTTAACAGTTTTATTTTAATTTCTTTACAATATATTTCCCATAAAGCATCATAAACGTAAAGGTGAAAGCTAAGTACAAAAAAAAAAAAAAAATTAGACCGCTGAAAGTTTTTCGTTAAAAATAACGGGGTAAATAATTTGTTCATTGTAAATTTTTCACTTTTCTCCTTCCGTAGAACAAATTAGCCTCATGGAATTCGTAAATATATCATTCATCACATGTCAAGAGACCGAAAGTTTATGACCTGCTTTGTTTTATTTTCAAATTACATCTTTTTTGGCACAAAAGCTAAGTTAAGTTTGGTTCAAAATATTTTAAATAAACATTATAATTTCTGATTTTCTTAAAATAAGTTTTGAAAAAAATGATAATTGATATTTAAAAAATTTCAAAGTCAGATTTCCAGTTTTTTTTAAATGGAAAAAAAATGGTCAATTTTTTTGACTCAAAAAAAAAAAAAGATTTTTTTAACGAAAATTTCGGACGTGCTAGGAACGATTAAAAATGGAAAAAAAAATACCCCAAAAATACTTTGATCTTTCCTCTTAATAATAACAAACATTTAGACGATAAAATTTTGTTTTTCATCAAGTTTGGCGTCTTTTTATCATGCTATGCTCTTTTTTAATTATCGCCTAACCTGATATTACGTTCTTGCGAATAGTTCCGTGCAACACCAATCATAGCATAGTGTTCGATGCCAATAATCAAATCGTGCGTTTCTTCCCTAGCACTTGAGAAAAAATAATATAAAGTTTGTTTAATTATGTATTCATTCAAAAAATTTTTTGTCATGTCATTTTAATTTATTACATTTATACGAAGGCCATTTGTATTATAAAAAATGAAATAAAGCTGTTTTGTGTAGTTGTGATATTTTAAAAAATATATATGATTTTGGTAAAATCCTTCAAATTATCGCTGGATTTCCATTCATCAATCATAGCATATCCTTTTAATTATCTAAATATTTGTAGGCACTTTTCCATTTACTTCCATTTTACCTCATTTTCTTCATATCCTCTCACTATCCATCTATCTTTCCATACTTCATTTGGTCACCTCCCCGCGCTGCAATTTGTTTCACTCGCCTTGTTCCTTCATGTGCTTCTTAGCCATATTCTATCCCACCGTATATGATTCGCCACGCTCTGCCTTACCACATTTTGTTTCTCACTCTTTTTTGTTTTCCATCTAATTCTACATATCTCGGTCCTTATTTCTTTTTGTCAATCTCTTTCTTTCATTTCTCCAACGATGTGATATTTATCGGGAAATTATTATATCAGACCTTATATAATCCTACTTTACTTTCAATGTAATGGAGACTGAACGAAAATATTTAATTCCGCTTCTCTTGAATGTAGTCGTGACTCGAAAGATTTATGGGAAGGCTTTTTACTTCAGAGGATGCAACAAACGAATTAAAAAAAATTACAACTACTTTGTTCAATGGCCGCAAAACTTGAACATATCTGATTATCAGCCATCCAAATATAGACGGCCCACCTCACGATCTGATCGTTATGTCCAGCTTAGCACAAAGGGGTCTATTCTAGGAGATGTTTCTACCTTTGGGCATCATATATTCTATGAGAAAACCAAATAAAAAAATATCATTTCTGTTGAAGGAGTCAACAGATAACTGAAACGAAGTTGAAAATTGTAACTGTCGTGAATATACAGATTTTGTATAGCTAAAGAAATTGCATTACGACAGAAAATACATTTTTTTGAAGATTCTAAAAAGCAAATTTTATGCGTTTCATCGAGTCTTTTGATTGGCAAAAAATACCCGTAATATCTTATTTCTAAATACATCACATCGCTTATTCAAGGTGTGCAAGTATTATCTAAAATGAAAAGCCATCATTCATTAGATTATTCTAAAACGGGTCCTAAACTCCAACGTCACTCATATGTTCGTCATATAAAAAATATCGTATTTATATAAAAATAAATATATATATATATATATATATATATATATAATATATATATATATATATATATATATATATATATATATATATGGAGGAGATTGCGGAAATTCGAGCAAGGGATTGGAGATGTTAGAAATGTCACAAAGAAATACGAAGGATACAAATGATAAAGCGACAGATGACTTTCCCAAATTAAACAAAGTATTAAGAAACAGAAAAAAGAAAGAGAACAACGAATGCTATACTGCTACGTAATAACCATCTTCTTATATGAAAGTAAATGTCTTGAGATTCCTCACACATGAAGAGATTTGAAGCAAATCTCGTTCTACATAAGGACACTGAGAATACCATAGATGGAACACTTGATCAACAAGGAAGCGTTATGGAAACCAAAAGGATACATGTACTTTGAATCAGAATGAGACAATTGAAATTTCTGGGCCTGATGAAGACAGAATTTAAAAAAGATTGACAAACATAGGAAAGTAAGTGAGGCTCAATTGAATAAAGCTTTCGTAAAGACTACACTTGCGTACTTTTGTCATTGCACATAGCTTAGCTCTGCGGATGGTGAAGCAACACAAAGAGCCTGAGCAGACGAGCATGCTCGGGCATCAGCAGCATGGATGTAGACTAGAAATTCCGCATGTACTCGCCTGAATAACACCTCAGGCTACAGTGAATTATTAATTAAGTTCATGCATGTCTGTAGCATTTAAGAAATTAATATTGTTTTTCTTTTCTTTACGGTATACATTGAGGACGATGAAGATAACGGCTCACCACAACTTCATATATTTTGTATATATGAGCAACGTTCGAAATTCCATTTCGGCTCGGTTATCTAAAGAGGGATCCCAAAATTGTATTATCATTGATATCCTTGTAAATTTTGTGACAAGATATTAAGAAAAGTTATTTCTCAAATTATGGAAGTTGATGCCATTCAAATTTTCTCTGATTGCTATTTCACAAGTGTATGTTTCCTACCAACTGGCGCGTGACTTTTGAAACACCTGTATTGAGATAAATTTATTAGGTCGATTGAACACAATTTACGTTAGACATCCTGTCTTCAGTCTGCCCAGTGAATAGGATGTTTTGTCTGTCCCAGAAATTTCAATGGTTTCGTTATTTTAAGCTGGTGTTCGTTTTTCGTCCCCATTTTCTTTTTATACACGTGTTCATAAGAAACAAACAGGCCTCAACAGATGAACATCATTGAACAGGAGAAACCGACACGGAGGGGTAAATAATTTGTTTTTATGGCTTATAAGACATTTAGAGATTATTTAAAAGCATGAAATAATGTATTGTAATATTTTTGGGGAGATAATGTTTTATTGATAAGTCCTACTATTTAACCCAAGTCTAGGGAAGAAGAACTTTCCTAAATTTAGTCGCGCCTAAGTGATTATAACTAACTCGACTGCAATTGCAACAGGGTTCTTCGATTTCCAATACCGATTCGTTATCCATTACAACACCTGCATATCGAAGCTTAGAGCACCTGGTAGTTACAAGCGGCAAGCCATCTGGGTAATGAGCAGGCGAGTCGTTGAAAATGCCGATGTTTCTTCAACGTCATATGGCCGTATATCATGAATATGTCTCAGGTGTAAATGTGAAGTAATATTTAAATATCTAACTCAGCTGAAATCATTTTCAGTTTTTGTCCCATTTAAATAATTGTCCTAAAACACTGGCGATTTTCTACAGTTCACTGAATTTCTTGCAGTTAACAGCCTACAAACGCGACTCCGAATTGTAGCTCCATAAAATGTAACTGTATAGCTATAAGAACATGCAAGGCGGCATGTCACGTCGAGTAGCCGTCAGTATTCGGGGAAGGATTTTTTTAGTAGCTTGCTTTTAAAGCACATTGGATTTATTTTAATATCCATCGTCAACATCATTAATAATTTTGCCTAAATTTTTCCCGCTTTAATACGACCTCCATTTCCTTTCATTTTTTTTTCTATGCCTGAAAAGATGAAACGCAGATGTGTGCAAGAATAGAGCTCATCAATGAAAACACGCATATTTTAAAACATAATGTTCCTCTCTGTCCTCATTTTTGCATTAGGTGCACAGCTTGAATCTCTTATAAAAAAATAATACAATAAGTTAATTATACAGAGGGAATTTAATAGAAAACCGCTTGCGTGTACATCGACCAATTCAGTGCTCACGAGTTTAGGCCTAAGATAGCGGTAAAAAAGTAACATGCATTTGGTCATGAAAGGATACAACGTATTACCTTCGTAAAAAATGTAATGATTTTAACTCAACCAAGAAGTAAGTGAGGAAAGGCTTATTGAAAATTCTATCATACACTTCATGGCAGAATTTGCTGCATTCTTTAATAGCTATTTGGATAAAATTAAAATATTTCTATAATGTGAATCGTGCCCGGTTACTGGATGGAATTTACATTAAAGTGGCTTCTAGATAAAAGATTTTATAAAGTTTATATGCTTATGGCTGTCAGGGAAATGCGCCGATCATCGACTTGGTTTAGCATAGCGAGGTTTTTTGACACATTTATAAGAGCCGAACTGGTACTACTTTCCGTGTTAGAGGGAGCTTGAGAAAATGGCAGTTAAGTTGAGACTCCTTATATCAACACGCTTCATAGTTATTTTATGTTGTTTCATATTATATATCATATCTATCTATGGCTTATGGAATCGCGACAGTTCAATTTAGAATGGAACACGAGACCACCCATGCAAGTGGTTTGATTATAATGTCAAAGGCTTGTACAGAACGAAATTTCCTAGGACAGAAAACAGAAATACTGCACAGAGAGGCACGGAATGTCCAGACAGTCGTCCCCAAATTTGAATTCAGAGTTTTCCTTCTCCAAGTCAAAAGGCTACAGACTGCCATGCTCTTTTGACCACATCTAGAGGAAGATAGATTAATGTTCTTTACAAATACATTAAGGCGATACGAACGAAACAGATTTGACCAGAACTAGGCAATTTCACTTAAGCCTACTCTTCTCGTAGCTGGCTGGACACTTTTTCCTATTTACAGACGACATGACTCTTCTCTGTATTTAGCGGTGTTCTGTTAGCACTATATCGAATTTGTTTTCATGCTGTTGTTATTACGTCGTTCACGTCCCGGGTTCGAATCTGTCATTTCGCATCCTAAATATTTTCTCTACGATTCAGATCCGTTGACTGTGGAAAACATGAACCAAACCTGCCACTATTTTCAGTTTATGACACAATGCATTGTTGTTTCAATCGGACACCATGAATGCACATTAGTCATAATTTTTATCACATACTAGGTAAGCTGCTACCTTTTAAATGATATTTTATTCGTACTATTCCATTACACTACCATCAGCAGCCTGAACCGTGGATAGAAAGCCGGATGGATCCGAACTTCCATGTTATTTTAGAGCAGATTCTGCGTCTAACAATCGAATGCAACAGAAATTGAGAATCATCAGACCAGGCATATTTTTCCCAATCTTTTTGTGTTTTTTTTATATTCCTTGGTGATTTGGAGTCACTGTTTGTTGTATTTATCTGACATGTGTTGCAACAGATCTGGTATTATGATCCTCTAGCTTATCTGCTTCAAGCTTCGAAGTGTTTGGCGTTTAGGAATGCTCTTCAGTATACCCCAGTTGTAAAGAGTTTTATTTGAAATTGTTATTGTCATTGTGACAGTTCTACTCCGACCGTTTTTTCTTAATATAGGATTTCCGACCAGGATTCTCGCTCACCCGAAGTGTCTTTTTATTTTATTTATTTTATTTTATTTTATTTTATTTTTTTTTTTGGCTATTCTCTGTACATGTTAGAAATTGGTGATGTCATAATTCTAGTAGATCAGCAGTTTGAGTTAATCACAACACCATCCGCCTGCCACAAACGACCAGGAAAATTTCAAAATCTTTAAATCGCTTTTATCACCCTGAAATAAAGTTCGACAGGTCACAATAACCATTTTTACCTGCCTATATTCATTAAATTGCAGATACGTCATTAACTTTTTAGAAATGATCATCAAGGAATATTTTTTCACGTGTCCTTGTTTGGTAGTGTTCTCTCATTTGTCTTTTGCTTCGCAACATCGTTTCTTAAATGTCAAGTCGTTAGTTTTCAGGATAATTCATTTACAAAGCATAACTCTACCGAAGAAAAGGCGAAAATCTTTCAGGATTCGTCACACTTCTAGAAAAATATACATGGATATTTTCTACATAGGATATAAATCAGGTCCTCTTGAATGTTGATTCTTATTAAACATGGCTTCTCCAGAAACATAGAAGAATTTCCATATTATATGTAAGACCCTATCTCATTTTACTCTGCTTGCTGTGGAAATATGTTATATTGTTCACTGCGTTGGACACATCAACACACGTGTGTGTGTGTGTGTGTGTGTGTGTGTGTGTGTGTGTGTGAATATATATATATATATATATATATATATATATATGTAATTTATTTTAAAATTATAACATAAATGTTATAAAATCACTACAAAAATAGTCATTTTGTTTCAACATTTTTGATGTCTTATCAGGTGATAATGTTGAAGATATATATATATATATATATATATATATAAAATGAGCGTATGGTTTAGTAATATAAGATTCTTCTGTTTGTACTTACTCTGTGAGTGTCTGGTGAAAATTCTTAGGTCAATCATCTTCCCAAAATCTGAACCTCATTTTGCAATTTCACCAGGAAAGATCTTTCTCTTTTATTGTAATGTGACAATAAGAATCATAACGCTTACATTAGAAGCTATTTCATTGATTGAATGATGACAGTGGATCGTGTGGGATTTCAAGGGTTGGAATCGAAGCCATCATAAAAATCCTGTATCGAAAAGGAATACTTTGCGTGAAAATTGCCCTTATGTATCCTCTGGCACAGGATTCAGTACAGTCTCGTAGGACTTCAGCGGTGTCACATGCTAAAATAGTTTATCATGATCTTAACCTAATATTGACTGCGTAATAAATCTAGGTCGTAAGAACTGATGAGACTCGTGATATATCCAGGTAAAGCATCAGCTCTATAATTCATAAGCAGCCCAGTAAGTTGATGTTCTCAGTATACACGATTCCAAAATTTTTGAATACTCACAAAAAATATTATTGTATAAACATATTCAAGGTTTTGCGTCATTTTCAAATATCTCGTTATAATGTTATAAACTATAATTTATAATTGGAATAATAACACTTAATAGAAGAACACAATTTAAAAAAAAATAAGTGTTTGAGAAGGTTAAATGCATTTCGACACTATGTCTGTCTTCAAGTTATATTTAAATAATTTTTTAGTTATGAATATATAAAAAATTTCAAAAACTTATAAGTCTTTATACAAACGTTGCTTGTCGTTTGAATAAAACACGGCTGTACTGGTAATCAACTTGTCAAAATGAACGAAACGCCGCCACTGTGGAGATATGCAACTGAAAGGTGTGTAATATAATGATGAACTTGAAATTTTCCGTTAGTTCATTTGTTACTAAGAGAAATTAATCAAAGAGCTTAGCATAAAACTTATGGAACTCTCCTGCCATTCTCTTCTTTCCCTCAGGGCGGGAAGTTACGAATTTGCATACGAATTTGCATACGTAACTATCCTCAAGCGTTTTAAGGGTCGAACAGAATGAGAAGAGATCCACCAGATTTATACTAATTTGTTTGATTAACTCCTCTTAGTAACTAATCAAGATGAGCAAGATCACCATCATACGGAGATTAATTTTTTCTTTTCTTAAATCGTGCACTTTTGTTAAGTGTTGAAAATATTGAGAGAGTTACGTCAATTATTTTGTTTTATAATAATAATAATAATAATAATAATAATAATCATGTTTGATACGGTTAATGAAACACGGTTGCGCCTCTGTTATTCCGTAACCAAGAATTTGCTATAGCAGTAAAAAATTTATCTAGGACTGAATAAAATGAAAGCCTAGAATTGAACAGAAAAAGTGATGCATAATGTTTCTTGGGATACCAAACGTAGTCTAATGGCTGAATATATTCAGTTGACATTTTATGCAGAATACTACTCTAATTTGCAATGCCGATTATAGAAACCGTTGTAAGAAAAACAGCAACGTGATTATTATTATTATTATTATTATTATTATTATTATTATTATTATTCGCGGTGCAAGAATATGATGAATCCGGTGTTTATAAACTGTGCTCATCTGATCATGGTCCCATTGATATTTCTTGTTTTGAAACTATTAAAACGAACTGGGAAAGTTAGATATTTTCGAATGATTCGATGTTGGCTGGAGCAGCGGAACAGTATTTCAATGACCAAATATCGGAACTCTTTCCTAGGAAGGCTTAAAATACAATCAAAAACAATGTGAATATGTCGAATAGCTTATCCGTTTTATGGATTTAGATTACTACTTCCTTATTCGGTCTTCAACCCCACATAATTGTACATACGGAGTCCGCCACCAAAACCACCAGGAAAAGAAAAAAAAACTTATATGTCGTAGTTCTAGCAAACTGCTAAAACACTGTTTATTGCAGTAGATGACTTTACATTGGCGGCCCATAG
This sequence comes from Acanthosepion pharaonis, assembly GCA_903632075.3. Taxonomy (NCBI): domain Eukaryota; kingdom Metazoa; phylum Mollusca; class Cephalopoda; order Sepiida; family Sepiidae; genus Acanthosepion; species Acanthosepion pharaonis. Next base: position 334,118 of record CAHIKZ030001737.1, on the reverse strand, counting down.
ACAAGAAACTGAAAATTTATGTGCACCAATCACGCTGTACACTTCCCCGTACTAATAAATGTCTGGAAGCTGAAGGTCGCCATATTGAGCATCTATTTGCTTGCTGAGTCCAAAGGTAACTTGCATTAATCTCGTGTTATAAATTTTCTATTGCAATATGTATACAAGATTTTTCCTTTCTTGAAGGGTATATACATGTTTTTTTACAAAAGATAACACATCCTCTCTCTCATATATATATATATATATATATATATATATATATATATATATATGACTCCTCCGTCGTTTTCGACGTATGAGGTTCAAATAGCTCATTTCTGAGAACCACCAACGAGACTACCAGCCCATTTGATTATAGTGATGAAGCCTTGCGCAGAGGGAATCACACATTTTGGAATAACTGAATGCAGACAACTGGTGCTCAGTATACTACAACGTGCCTAAACAACCCACCAATTCAAAGATATCATTTTTCTAGACCGTTCGGCACACAATGCATTAGTACTCAGTATATCCTGTGATGCTGCAGGAGAATGACACTTTGTGACTTCTCGACTAATGTCTTAGGCTGATTTGAAGTGGAAAAACTCTATTGAATCAATTGCTAGGTCAGCTTCTACGTTAATTAGTTCACTGTGTCAAACTAGACAATCTCTCTCTCCGGAATCTATGCTTCATATCTACAATTGGTCCACGCTTCGAACATTCCTGCCACATAGGGTCAGGTCCTACAGCTATATATTTAGTGATCCTTTTGTAAGAATCTTGTGAAGAATTCGTAATATTATTTGTCCTGACTTCATTGCTTCCTACCGCCGTAAAGTTGCCTCCATGTGTCTTTTTTTATAAATAATTTTATGGAAATAAATAATTTCTGGAAGCGAGATTTTATGAATGTATGCGGAGTACTAGATTGGCAAAAGGTCTCAACAATTTGCAGTTGAAATAGTTATTTGTAACCTCAAATTCTATGCTAACAGTTTCTTTTCAGTCAACATTGAGCTTCAAAACATCAAATGCTATGTCAATTGTTATATGCTTTCTTCCTGAGTCGTTTCCTAATTCTTTTACACTCAGTAATCCCTAGTATCTTGGTTGCTTTACTAACTTGCATGGGGATAAGTTGAATTTTACAGACACACACACACATATATATGTGTATATATATATATATATATATATATGAAGAAAATTTGGAAAAAACAAACAAAAATCCTTAAATGCAATTATGTTGTTTAAAATGAATGAAATGTCGACGTCTGACGTTTCGGTTTAATAAACCTTTTTCAAGACAATATTCATTAAAATACAATTCAGTTCAATTTGACAAAGATGATGGACATAAAAAACAAGTCTTATCCAAAACAGATAACTGAAAATCAAGAGGATTTATGAAGCAGGTATAATATCCATCTCACGCACGGTGAATACTAGACCTGGTTTCTTTAATATTTACCCTTTTTTAGCGAGATTAATGCTCGACAAGCATACACATAAAAAAAAAAATTAGATCCTAATAGAATTCTTTTCATTTTCTTTTTCATTTCAAAATAATCACAAATTTTTAGGAATACGTTTTGAAAGCGTCGCCCATGTGACGACAACGTGACCATGTTAAACGGAAAGCTGATCATTTTAAAAATTTTCAGTTATCTGTTTTGGATAAGACTTGTTTTTTATGTCCATCGTCTTTGTCAAATTGAACTGAATTGTATTTTAATGAATATTGTCTTGAAAAAGGTTTATTAAACCGAAACGTCAGACGTCGACATTTCATTCATTTTAAACAACATAATTGCATTTAAGGATTTTTGTTTGTTTTTTCCAAATTTTCTTCATTCTGTCGGATTTATATCCATTTACATTTGCTTACATATATATATATATATATATATATAATTTTATCATATATAAAAAAAAAACATTTTACTCACTACAAAGATGCAACTTCATTTCAGTGCATTTCCACTGCACTTCGACAGGTGAGAACCGAAAATGGCTATGAACAATCCTGCTTGTATGCAAGCCGTGTGTGAGACGTCACTTCCTTTGTTTACATTTGTTGGAGAAGAAAAATATACATAAAGCATAAAAAAACCCCAAATGAAACAATAGTGCTTGTTGATAGTAGTTTCGTGAAGAATGGATTGGGTGTTTAATATTGACTGGTCTGCAGAGATTTTTTTTTTTCCGATTTTTTTTCGGTCAAAAGTTTAGGCACATCATCTCACCCGATTAAGTGCAGTTGAAATGCACTAAAATGAACTTTCATCTTAGTAATAAGCAAAATATTTTTGTCTACATGATACAATTATAATAAATTAATAATAATCGTTCTACTATCGGTATCGAGCCCTCTTTTGGATTAATACTGTGAACGTTGGAATTGATTTATATATATATATTACTTTCCTTCTCATCGCATCATATATATATATATATATATATATATATATATATATATATTTTATATATAAATTTTTTCCAAAAATATATTGTGGCCATGATAGACAAACTTCACTTGAATAAGGAACAATTATTCTAAGTGAAATGAATCTGTCATGGCCTCAATATATACTGGGCGGTGCAAAGCTAGACGACGCACTCAGTGCATTAACGGTTGACATGAAAAGGGTCGTCAATGATCTACCATGCTTCACAAAATGTCAATTGCTGCCACTGAAATATAAATAAGTGGTGGTCTAAGCTATGCTAAGGATATACACATGTTGTATAACCCGATGAAATTAAACTATATAATCATCCCACCCAAGAAGGAAAATACAGATAATTCTCACCATCTTGCAAGAAGAACCATGTTCGGAGAAAGCTACAAACTTTCACGGTATTATCTGATAAATCCAGCATCAAATAAACAATAATTTTATATTTAATATTTAGATGTTCTTTTAGTCTTTTAAAGCGCTCAAATATATATATATATATATATATATATATATATATATATATATATATATATATATATATATATGAATTAAATTGCAAAAAACAAAAAAAATGGACGACCTACAAACACAGCTCTAAAATTTAATTAATTATGTTACTGAGTACTTGTCTCTTTTCAAATTGCACGGAATCAATTTCAAAGATCCCTGCGCAACAAATTCGAACAAAAACATTTTTCTTTTTTAAAATACAGCCAAATTACTTGCTTTAGTATGCTAGAATAAACGGAATGTTTCTACATAATGAGAGTATAACGTATTAATGTTGTTCTATGAATGCGTATAATTTTGTAGTATTCAGCATCGCAGCAGACGTGAAGCCTGTAAATTTTATGTGTTTTATTCGCTTTAAGATAAGATTTTAAAGAAGTTACTGGAATAAAATGTGTAAAATGTTATGTAATATAAGAAAATAATTGAGAATTCAGTTGTCTGCAATAACGAACAACCAACCCTGGACAAAGGTGTAGGAATAAAACTGAAAACTAACTTTGATAATTTATGCGATCATATTTATATAGAAATATATTCTTCAAAAATCTAAAAGATTTGACTAAATTCAGGACGTTGATTCTTTAATATATATTTTCACTATATATATATATATATATATATATTTTCAGGTGGGAAAATATTGCTTATCACTTTCTAAAGGGATTCTACAAATTTCGTAGCTGACGTTTGATTTTTCAAAGGCTTCAGCGCTGTTTAGATACCGCCTCTAATTTGTTAATATATAGGCTGCGATGGGTAAATTGTCACCATTTCGTATTTTTAATTTCGAGCATGCGTGTTTTTTTTATTTCATTTTGTCGACTGCAAACTATAGCAGGGTCCGTTGAGCATTGTCTGTGCGAAAAAGAGCACCAGAAATTTCGAAACGGCATCTTATACTGCCTAGCATACGCACCGGAAGCGATAATACGAACATTTCTGAGTGTTTGGGTGTCAATCTGGGGACAGTGCAGAAGATTGGGTAAGAGTTGGATGGCATATCCAGTCAGAATTATAGTGGTGTGGTCACTAGTGATGATGACGTTATGCCTCTTTATCCTTCCGCAACACGGAGGTCTACTTCAAGTGACTTGAAGAGCTAGTGCTGTTGTAGGTCAAGAGGGTGACTGCTGGAAGACCATATGTTTGATAATAGGACGCTGCACCATTCCACACAAAGAGAAAAAAAATCATGACGGTCAGAATTTCTGTGAGGACATAACTCCCTACATCAGGCCACCTAAATCCTCCACAGAAACCGCTGATTATTTTGTGTGGGGTCAAAGTTCGGCGAGAGTCCAAGAAAACTCCTTGTAATACCAAAGATGAACTGAAGGCAAGGATTATGGCAGCATTCACCAATTAAACAAGGAGAGATTCCGAAATCGTCTTGAGGCCGTTGTTGAAGCCAATTGTTTTTTTTTTTTTTGGAACGAATTTACTCTTTTGTATTTCAAGATAATTTTGTGAAATTTTGGTAAAGATGTCTGTTAAAATATGATGTCAATATTATTTTCATTTTTGCGTAATTTAGACGACAATTTATCCCTTGCAATATCTCTCTCTATCTCTCTCTTTCTGTCTATCTCTCTCTCTTTCTCTCTATCTCTCTCTCTTATACGTTATTTTTATAGACGCAACTTTTTGAGCTCTGGTTTTAATTAAACAGTATTACTTACATATACCAGTCTAAATTTTCGAAACATCTCGTAGAAAATGTGCGTTCTCCGATAGGAATCGAAACTGTATCCAATGCGAAAGTCGTTATAGGCTGGATATGTTTACGTTAGGTTACGTTTAGGAGTAGCAATGACATATCGAGAAAAATCGCCGTGGTTGCGTGTTTAGAAACAGTAATTTAAATTGATTGCTTAACAGCACGTCAGGCCAAATGTTTAAATTCACTGATTTTTTTTTTTACCAAATATTAGTAATTACATTTACCTGCGTGAATGTTCGAGAAATTTCGCAGAAAATATGTGCTTCTCCGGCAAGAATCCAATGTATTTTTGTGAGTAGATTTGATCGATCACGAAAATATCGTCGATGGTGTCTGTTTATAAACAGAAATTCGAACTTTTCTAACGAAACTCTTCTTTGTGGCTGAATGGTTAACAGTACATCAGATCAAATTATGGTTACCATTAATGATTACAGGTTCGATTCCTGTCGCAGAAGCACATATTTTCTACGAAATTTCTCGAACAATTAAAAAACAGGCTATTCACTGAAATAAATTATATCTATAAAAATAACCTATGAACGGAAACTTTATCTATCTATCTATCTATCTATCTATCTATCTATATATATATATATATATATATATATATATATATATATGTGTGTGTGTATGTATATCTACATAAACCTAGTGAGCCAGATGTAATTTATTACCCAGGTTTCACCTAAGCGGATCGTCAGGAAAGAAAGATTATGAAACCTGGGTCTTTTCAAATTACGGTTGTATTGAGCTTTTTTGTTAGTTGTTTACTCGTGTTGGGTTTTTTTTTTGGGCTTTAAACCTGTATCTCTGCGATTTTTTTTTTAGACTTTCATCTTTCTTTTCTTCCTTTTTTTTAAAATTTTTTCCTTCGAGATTGATTTGATTATTGGCAAACAAAAATTCGAAGGTTTTTCGAAACGAGTATAGTTACCTATATTTATATATCTATCTATCTCTCTATCTCTCTCTATCTCTCTCTCTCTATATATATATATATATATATATACACACAAATAATATTTACATTGCAACCATAGTCTTGTTCCTGTTTATGACTGTTTTTTCTGGTTTCCTCTAAAATTTGTTATATATCTATACTCCGCCCAACTTCTAAAATTTTATTTAGTATTCATTTTTTTTATGTTTTTCCTTCTCATGTCGTCTCACTCTCAATCAACTCTCGATAAACCGCATGCGTCATAGCGGCATTATCCCCTTGCTTTAGGTGAATTGATTTAAAATATATAAACTGTACATCAAGTCTAATGTAAATCATCAGAATGAATTTACAGCTCATTTAAAAATGTTAACACTTGTATTCAATGGCTATAGTGAATGTCCTTTGTATTATCTAGTAAGGCTATTACAAGCATAACACTGAACGCATGGTAATGCTTAAATTTAAAATACTCTATATTTTTATTCAGATGGCAGAAAGGAAATAAAGTTAAATGTCAAATGAAAAAATCAGTAACATCAGCATTATAAAATAATTATATATATATATATATATATATATATATATATATATATATATATATTTTAGCTCTAATATTCGTCCCACACTCTCATACTTACACTCAAATTTGATTTTTTTTTATTTCCGAGTTGTTTTTTCTGTTTTTTTTTGAATTTGTAGGTCAATGAATTGGATCGTATTTACGATCCCAATGGAATAAATTATGACCATGGAATATTAGTTTTAAGCCTTTTTATTATATTCTTATTCTGTCCTGGACATTGAGTTCTACCTGGATTTTATCCTCCTGAATTTTTTTTATTAAAAAATATACATGTATGTGTATGCACCTATGTATATATATTTATATATTTTGCATATGTATGTGTATATTTACTACTAATATTATATATATATATATATATATATATATATATATATATATTACTGCAAATATTTTAAGGTGAACCTAAAAATAAGATAAAAAAAAATAACTGAACAAAATTGAAGACAAAAGAAATGTATATTTTAAGAGAAACAGAACTATTTATGTGAATGCGAGCAAACCCTTATCTGAATATCAAATATTTAAAACCATTATTTAGACTAGCTTTAAGGCGATCACACATCTATCTTCTTACTCGCTGCAATGTATTCACATTACAAGGCGTATATGTTAAATTGGGGATATATGCTTCTTCAACAACATTATCTAAAATTTACCAACTATGACTTGTTTATTCTATCTTTGGATCACTTGCGGGGATATCATCGCTACTGTCGCATATTTGTGCAACTTGTTTGTTGACTGTTTTCTGTATTGTCATAAAATGCTTGAAGCCTTATCTGTTATGATGCATGGAATCTGGTATTTTTGTAATATCAGGATCTTCTATAACATCTCTCATTAATTTCACAAGTTGCTGGTGTGAAGGGACTGTGTGCTTTATACACAAATCTTGAGTTATTATTTTTTCTTTATATCTGAAAATCGAGTTTTAACAGGAAATGGGTTAACGTGTGCTTACACATATATTAATAAAACGGAAACGTGCCACTTGGTCGGCATCTCAGTTCCACTCTGTCACTGTCGAAATGGTTAAATGTAACCATCTCGTCTACTCCAATAGCTTCATGTCTCACACTTCCCGTCTGTGGAACTCCTTTGTTCTTATTTGCTTCCCTGATAGCTATAATCTTCAATTATTCAAATGCAATGTCAATGAAAATCTCAAGATGCATTGATCTATTCCCAGGCCTTCTTTTCCTTGTCTTTTCACGCCTTTTTACTCTTGTTCTCACTTTCTGTAACCCCATGCGTGCTAGTGGCACTCCCGCCTTGCTTGGGATAAAAAGTTTATAAAAAATATAAAGATTCTTGTTAGAACTTATTTCATATATTTGTTTGTTTTTAGTTAAAAACTATAGTTAAATAGTAGGATAAACTGGACTCTTTAGCTTAGGTTACAACTAGTTTAAGAAAAGGAAAACTCCGAATTTCAAATTCTAATGAAGTTAATGCAAAACATCTCCCCTATCTGTGCGAAGAATACATAGAAATTCTATTATATAGAAATAAAGTGTTGCTGCCGACAATTGAGTTTGAACATAGATCGCCAGTGGGCAAACACAGGCGATCCCAATATTGAAACAAGTAGACCACATGGCCATGGAGGAAAGGAGTATTATCGAGCAAGTACTATTAGTGTGAGTGATATTCGAAGGCGTCTGGCACCAGAATTGTTCAACGGCGTTACTATCTGTTGTATCTGCGATTACAAAATCTCTACGATAACGAGCATTACGTAAGTGAAAACGAATATTCGCTGACATTACAAAAAAACAACCAAAATTTGAAATAATAATCGCCAAGGATATTTTGAACCAATATACTCAATAAGAGAAAAATACTGTGTACATTTCAATACAAAAAAGAAGAAAATAAATATTAAACAGATCTGGCGTACTAAATAGACATTTCATAATTTCCTAAATGGCTGAAAAATCAATAGAAAAACATATTTGTCCGTATTTTTTATCCCCATTCTATTCTTTTTTCAAGCTAATTTTTTCTAATCATTCTTATTATCCGTATCAGAAGCACTTTTGTATTCTGATAATGTTTTCAATTCAGTAGATTACGAAACGGAAATTTTTTGAAATCCCCTCAAATAGTATGGTTTTCTCTCATGAAGATGAAAACGGTTCTGTGAAGGTTTTATAATTAATACAGTTTTATAATATTTTTATAATCTGCCATTTTAACAACGAAGCTATGCATGTAAAAGTGGTATTGAGACTAGTAATGTAAAAACCCACGAAACTAAAGTTACATAAAGGGAATTATTAAGTGTTGAGAAATCAAAAAGCTTCTAGACAACGATTAACTAACGCATTTAAATATATGATTTGTCAAAATTAATCGAAAGCATTGTGGAAAAAAAATTAAATCACATCAAAAAATGAGAGAAGAAATTGTTCTCTTACATTACATTTAATCAATTTCTTTTTAATAAAATTATGATCTCTTGTTTCCTCTCTTAATCGTTAGTTTCTGTCGCCGTTAAATTCAATAAATCACAAAAAGCGGAAAATTAACCTGAACAATTTGATATAAAATTATTTATTCGTTAAGACTCGGATTTCCATCTACATTTAGACATCACAAAAGAAATTGACTAAATCATTTCATGCAAAAAAGACCAATAAAATTACTAATAATATTGATTTTATAAGTTTGTCAAAAAATTGCCCCAGAAGCACAAAACCTATAAAAGGAGTTCAAAAATAAGAAAACATATGAAACGAATTTTTTTATTTAAAATTATACGATAGATTCCAGATCAATCTAATGGTTATTAAAAAAAAAATTTGAACGACATTCTTAAAACAAGAACTTTATTGCTTGAATATTTTTATAATATATGACTTCATGTAAGATGCAAATATTCAAAACTTTAGAAGGTGTAACGTTTTTTTAAATTAGATTGTTAGTAAAAAAATTTTCTTCATGGAAGGCATATATATCAAAGAGTCCTTCAGATAATTAACAGAAAGAAAATTTATTCTTCAAAATTAAAATTGGTTTTTATTTTGACCCAGTTATTTTAGATTGTTGCTTTTTTAACATCAATACAACATTTTTTCAAAGTCTTAGTTAAATTATTTTATAAAATTTTAAAGATTTACTTAATTTCTTGAATTTGAATGAAACCTAAAATTTTTAGTCCAACTGAGGTCGTTACAACAACTTCTTTAAATTACTGAGCAAAAACCTTGTTGCTAGATGTATTGCATTTTCGATCAAGGAAAATTCAAAATTGAAAATTTATCGTCATTTTCTGTATTCACAATAAACATTACAATTGAAAGCGGTAATTGTGTTAGCATTTTACTTTGTTCTTGCATTCCCAAACATTTAATCCTGCAAAAAGTAACAGCTGTTAACATTAGAACTTTCTAGTTTACTTTATTTTTTTTTATTTAATAAATAAATTTAATTTTTTATTATTTAATTTGATATTCTTTTAACCATAGATGAATATAAATCAGAGTTTCTGTTATGAAAAATTTCATTTTGAGTTGTCTGTCTGCTTTTCCTGCTGTTGAATAATCAAGCCGATATTTTAAACCTGTATAATAATTACCATGAGATTCTTTTTTAAATTAAAACATAAAAAACACCAAAATAAATTTTTATCAAACGGGTTAAGCCATATTCGAGCCTGATAAGGAAAATATATAAAACCGTCATAAAGCATTTTGTTTTTATAGATTTAAATATAGGAATTTTATTCCTTGTTAGTTAGGTTTTTTAAGTTTTTTTTGAACCAAAACTTATAAATCACATCATTTTCGAACTGATTACATTCAAGACAGCTTTAGTGCTTTCATCAAATGTAAATTGAACTGATATAATTTCTTTTGGTATATTTTTTTTTATATTTATTATATTATACTCAATTTTTTTTTTTTTGTGTGTGTCTGTTTATTATAAAATTGTTCTTAACATAGCATTTTCCAAAGTTTTCATGTCTCAAATAAATTTTCTTAGTGACTTGTATTTTCTTAGATTTGATTCCTGACATTTAATGCATATTTTATAAAAAAAAAATAAACCCATTCTGTCATTTAGAATAAAAAATAAGACAACTCTCAAGATGATAATATATTATAAACTAAAAATAGTTTAAATATTTGTATCTATAAAATATTACTTAAACATAAAATATCTTATCTTAAAATATTTCAATCAAAATTTGTCCAATTTTTTATATCTATACAAACATAACTATTTTTATTTTTTTTCCGTTTTGAAAAATTTTAAAATTTATTTTGCTCATTTGTGTTTTCACAATCGTTTTTGCAATTTATTCAATTTTTCCCCTTGATAAAATTTTAGAACATTTAAAATAATTTTTTTTGGGTTTTACATTTTCAAAAAAAAACTAATTTCCACAATATTCCGTAAAAATTAAAAAATAATAAATTTTCAAATTTTTTTTTCCTAATATGATAAAAACATACAGAATCCTTAACTCAAACATTTAACAAAACATTAAATAATATTATGACTATACTTCACAATATAGATCAAGTCCTCTTCAATTGTTCGAACTATTGTCCTTTTCGATATTTATTCTATCAATTCGGAAAATGTGGTTTAAATCTTCTAACCATTTTCTTTCCGAAAATGAAATGAATTTAAAAATAAATAGATCCCTTCTTTGACAACAGAGATTCTATATCAATTATGGGCTTCTCCAATGCTTCCTTATTCACAGTCGAACTAAGTAATATTATTGCAGAATTCTAAAAAGAGGATTTTGAAAAATAAATAATCATCATCTGTCGGTCTCAAACACCCAAAAAATTTTTACACATGCAGTATTATGGCGGGAAAAGAAAATGACGTAATGCAAATTCAGAGGTTTGGTGTTATTTAATCAAGGTTTAACTTTTTTTTTCTTATAAAAAAATTTAAAAGTTTAAAATTCCTTTTTTACTTTGACTTTGGTGGATATACACTTTAAATGTTGAGGAATTTATAAGAAATCACAAATAAATGTCGTTTTCATGTATAATATTAGTTTTCTTTTAATAATGATCAAGTTTAATTAACAATACTGAGCTGTCAGAAATAGTCTGTCTCACCACAATAAAATATATTTGCGCATTTGTGTGTAATAACCGAATTTTATCAATTGTTTTTTGTCTTTTTTTCTCGTTCCATGCATTAATACCCTCATACATTTAACATTTTTAGAACCATTATTCATAGATTTATCTTTATTATGTTTATCCTACTATGTTTAAATGTTTTCGCTATTTAATTTATATAGATTTCAATTTCAGGATATTTTGAAATCATTTTATTTTAAAATATTTTTTTCCTAACCTCTATCTTGAATTGATTAAAAAAAAATTTATGCTATACAATATTATTGATTATTATTAGTTTTTATTATTTTCAGATATTCAATTTTCATATTTCTTCAGGGTCCTGTCATGAGAACCTTGCGTTAAATCAAACAAAAAAAGATTTCTCTTTCATGTTGCCACTGACAAAAAAAATCCTACAAAAAAAAAAATTTCCAATGTTCATCTGTCAACATTAATTTCCTGATAATCATTATAAAAGTTCTATGATGAATGGGGGTCTAACTTCGCTGTCTTTGATCTGGTCATGAGATCGAATTGAACATATTCACGAAATAAATTTCCAAACTCAACATCCGCATCTATTCCAATCGATTTTTATTGGTTTATAATTATAATATATGGCTCTATAAACCTATATATCCTATCTTTATACATCCAATGTTTTAAACATTGTGTTTTGCGTGTGCGTTTTGTTTGGAGATATTTCAATTCCATCTGTAATCCACCAAGACTTTCTTTATTTGCAGTTAGCTTTAGAAATGAATAATACTAAATAATTAAATTAAAACCTTTATAATTTATGCACATTTGATAAATTTAAATGTCAGTTTTGAACTATCTTTTATGACTGTCTGAGATTTCATTAATTTTTCCGCGATGGATTATACCATTTCAAAATGCGGAATTAAATTGAAAATATCAATTAAATAGATTCCGCTCTGTCCATATATAAATTAAAAAAAATATATTGATAAACGATATAATTAAATACCAGGGTAAACATTAATATCCAGGATATGACATCCTATCAATGTAACTTCTCCCAAATATCTCCGAACTGTCAAAAAATAAAAATTATTCCATTCAAAGAGTTTGTGACGTATCCCTTGGTCACTGATATCCAAATTAATTGACGTCTTCATCGGCAAATATCAGATCATGGCATGCTGTAATAAACATATAAATATATTTGGCGTTTGGTCGCCATCCAAAATTCGTTAAACACCCCCGTGTGACGTCACCCGTCTGTCGATCAATGTGCCTATCCTTCGTCCTGTCCTGTGACGACCAATGTGACTTGGTATTGGTCGCGGCACCAAATGTGACGTTCTAACCCTTTGCTGATTCGGATGGGAATCTGGTTAGATTCGGTATCAGCCTTTGTCGTTCCCAGCTCGCCTCCAACGTCTGGTTACCGAAGTAACTGCTTTGATTTCTAGTCTAACCTACCCACGTTGTGATTTGATCTTAGGTAGACGAAATCAATCAGTCGCCGGGCCGTAATGCAAGTCGAGTCCGAACAAAGGGTAATACCGCACAAGTATATGTAAAAGAAAATAAAGTAACAACTCAAAAAGTTCAAATGTGTTAAAAAAGATAACAATATTTTTATATCTGGTTGCTGAATACAGGACTGATTCTTTCTCCCAAACCGCTTATATGGATTCGTGACACTTTTGTGTTTGTTAGGCGAGTCTTAACATCTTAAGTTGTTTTTTAAGAAACTGGTTTTGGTGTATCTTCAGGCGATATTCGTAAAACTTGTTTTGGTGGTGTGAGTCTAAGTCGTTCTTCAAAAAAAAAAAATTGTTCTTGGTTAGAAGTTGAGGTCGGAATGCGTGGAATCTTTCAGTCAGCTTTCTGCGAGGCTGGTCTCAGAGCTCACAGCTCAACTCTTGCAACTGCATCTCTTCGGAACTCTGCCAACTCAACTAACTCAACTCAACTCTAACTGCTGTCTTACTCGCTGCGACTCTGTTTATATGGACGCCGACCAAAACCGGGGTGGGCCTGTCGGGGTTTGAGGTTCCTTGATAATTCTAAATCCGCAATAAGGGTTTTTCTTTGTTTTCGGACAGGAAAATTTATTACTTTCCATTTTTGGAAGTCCATTCTGCCCAGAGGGTTCTTAAAGGGAATCGTCCTCCCAAATTCTTCCTTTCTCATATTGGTATCTCACCCATACCCTCAGAGGGCGTCAACAGGTTTCCCCTCTCTCTCACAGTGGCATCTCACACCAATCCCTTCAGGGGGCGTCAACAGGCCTCCCCCTCCTTCTCATATGTTTACCTTCGCCTACCGCTCACGCCACCATTCAGCCAATGGGACGCTCAGCAGCGTGGGTGTGTTTGGCCTCGGTTTAAAAAATCTCAAAGAAAAAAAAAAATATCTTCTTTTTTTTTTTTTTCTTTTCTTTTCTTTCTTCTTCCCGACAACAAACCTCTACGACCCGTAGTGTGGTCCCTTAAATCTCTATCTTAACCGAATGTCATCTGGAATTCGTCAATCGAGACATTCGCCAAACAAGGGGTGGTCATCTGGATTTCTTTTCGCACTCTGTCGCCATTTATTCTGTTCCGATAAAATAATTTTTTATCATGGCCAGCTCAAAAGAGACAACAAAACAGATGCCTCCTTTCTCAAATGACATCTCTTCAGATAGTTAAATGTTTAATCTTTCTTTCCCTTTTTTTCTCGGGTGGTCCAGCGGACATTTTTCTCGGTCAGTGCGTGCCCTGATTAATTTTTATCTCTTAGAATTCTGTTTCTGTAGGCCACTTGACCAATTTGAAATTTTCATTATTGCCATGGGCAGATTTTATCTTCCATTCGCTCGCAACGTGACATAAATCAAATTAAATTTACGACAGGTCCATCTTCTGAGAAAAAATACTTTCTTCGCTAATGAAAATAAAATCTTTAACACTTTTCTTTGTTAGAAAAAATAACATCGTCTTTTCGTGATAGATTCTTATCACCTAATTTAATTCTCGCCTTTTTTTTCTTTTTTTTTCACGCAATCCTAAATAGTGTCACATAATTATTCCTTAAACTTTGTCAATCCGTATTATAGCTATTCACAATACGTTTTAACATGAATTTAGAGAGCCTGCCTAAAGAAACATCCGGTTAAAAACAAGTTTAGAGCAAATGTGAAACACCAAGTCGTTATTGACGCCACTATATCCACTACTTTTATAAATAATTTATATAACTGGGGAATGTGCCTTCTAAAATATCATTGGTCGATATCAGTAACTGTTAATATTTTCTTTATGTATTGATTAACATAGATAATTTACTTACTTTTGGAGCTTATTTTAATCTAGGAAAGTCTTTCAGAAATCCAACTAGCAAAACGGAATCATATGGTTTCTTGACATAAGAATTTGCCATGAGAAAATATTGAAACAGCACCAAGGAAACGGCATTTCCACTCGGTCCATCATGAATATAGAGTGTTATACAAGCCAGCAGTCACACATAGAATTTGAAATTCGATCATTTCCCATGTTTTGCAGAAGATGGAAATTTTACTGTAATTCAGAGCTGACTTTATGGTCGATAGTCGATCAACAGAAAGTGGGAAGCCAATTTCCTGCATTTGAAAAAATCGGAAATAGCCGGACGTTCTAGATTCATTTTTTGACAATAGCAAAAACCATTCGCTTTTTAATGAATAAAAGATATTTTTTTATTTACCGGCATATCATAACCTTAATTCTTGATCATTCCAAACTTCATCATTACTGGTGTATCTTTCTTAATACGTTTAGCTTTTTACTTCATATCTACAGATTATATCTTCATATATATATATATATATATATATATATATATATATATATATATATATATATATAAAGTCAAAGACAGTCTGTTTCGCTGTATATGTGTGTATAGACGTTAGATTAAATTTTTAAGCCGAGATCGAAACTTTGGCTGATTAGTCCATCGTCGACAGTGGAAACGAAATGAGTTTTTCTCTATACGAAATACGTTAGAGGCTTGAGAACTCAATTCATAATTGAAGAATAATGCTTAATAGCAGTAGGAGCCATTTCCCAGAAAGCTCAGCCAGATTTTGATGAAATATATATATATATATATATATATATATATATATATATATATATGAAAATAATAATATAGTTGTTTTAAGATATGAAAAAATTACGGGTAAATACTGCACAATAAAATGATAAAATTTTGATCATATAAATACAAAAAGTAAATATGGACACCTCTATTAATACCCAGTTAATAAACGAATTCTATTAATAATTTGTCTAGGTAAAATTTACAAAAATTGACTGCATCCATTGACGTTTTCTCCATTTTTTATATAGATACTAAATATATATATATATATATATTATATATATATATATATATATATATATATATATATATATAAATGCTGTGTATAAGAAAATTTTGGCGTTATAAATTTATTTTAGAATGTCTGATTGAATAAATTACAGACAAATTCAAATTGTAAATATTTACCTTGAAAAAAATTTCATATATTTGTAGAAAAAAAAGACCAGAGAATGAATCAATATTCAAAGAACTGACGAATTTTTTCTCATCCTTTAACATCAATACGACGAATTAAAGAAAAATGAAACGAAATTTTAAATAAAAGTGAACAAACATATATATATATATATATATAATATATAATATATATATATATATATATATATATATATATATATATGGAAAGTGTCAATGGTTCTCAGAAATTTCATGGTACACACGAAACATGTTTA
Organism: Acanthosepion pharaonis; assembly: GCA_903632075.3. NCBI lineage: Eukaryota > Metazoa > Mollusca > Cephalopoda > Sepiida > Sepiidae > Acanthosepion > Acanthosepion pharaonis. The sequence goes on along the minus strand of CAHIKZ030001737.1, from coordinate 318,032 downwards.
TGTGTTTGAAGTAGCTATTTTGTGTTTTGTTTTCATTATTGACCAAATATGTAATGCCTCTTCATCTCTTTCAAAATCATAGCTCTGCACAATGCCCTTCGAACAGTTTTATCTCAGGTTTAAAAATTATTTCCATAACATGCAAAATTTTTTTTTGATAAATATAACAACACACAAAAAAAAATAAACACGGGGTTTGATGATAGTTTAATTCTGAAAACTGCCAGTCACCATGCAGTGTTGAATTCTATGCCAATAATATTTGTTCTTTCTTCAATTTGAGTCAATCTTCCCTCATATATAATAATTTTCAAACAATATATATCTGAAAACGCTCTGCATATTTTTTTTTCTTTCTGTTTGGTGTGTCATTTCAGGATGTAGTCGATCATGGTTCTCCTCCTTTCTCTATCCCTTGCAGCTTTCAACAAGCTTCCCCCCCTCTGCCACCTACTCCAGACCACGTTCTTTCAGTCACTTGCTTAAGGCCGCTAGGTATGTCATGCGTTGTTTTCCCTTGTCTATCTTTCCCTCTATTCCACCCGTGAGTATCAGATTCTCCAGGCTCTCCTTCCTCATTATCCGCCCTAGGAACTTCAGGTACTTCTTCCTGATGTTATGTATAAGCCTCCTCCTTGTTTGCATCCTCTCTAAGCCCACATCGTTGCTCACACCCTCGGCCCATGAGCATCCTTCTGTAAAACCACATCTACGTCGCCTCGAGTCTTCTTCATCTTTGAGGAAATCGCCCAACATTCGCTGCCGTAAAGAAGGACAGATATCACGTAATAACTCAGTATTCTTTACTTCGTTACCAAACAATACTCTGCCCAACTTTTGGAATGCGTCCTTTGTCATCCAAATACGTCTACAGATCTCAGTGTCGCATTTAACGCCCTCTGTCAGAACGCTTCCCAGATATTTAAACTTCCGCGTCTGCTTGATTCTAATGTTCCCGACATGCAAATCGCATTTCAGGCTCATCCTTTTACTGATGATTATGCATTCTGTCTTTTTGTAGTTTATGCTTAGTCCCTTCTTCACACTCTCCTTCGTTACCTTCTATAGGAGATTTTGTCATTTATTTTCCTTGTCTGCTATCAGTGCTGTGTCATCTACGTATCTTATGTTGTTCAAATTGTGGCCGCCAATGCTAAATCCTGGTAGGGTTTCTATTTCTCTCAGAATTGCCTCGCTATATAGATTGAACAGGTGGAATGGGAAGACGCATCATTGCCTTAAGTCTCTTTCTATTTTTGCATATTTGCTGAACTCGTTCTCTATGCGCATGCATGCTGTTTGCTGCCAGTATTGGTTATTGATTATCCTGATATCTTTCCAGAATATATCAAGGTTGCTGAGAACTTCCAACAGAGCCTTGCGGCGTACTTTGTTGAAAGCCTTTGCATAGTTTATGAAACTTATTAGATCGTATACGACTTTCAAAAATACTGTACAATTTTACTCTTCTTCCAGACTGAATCGAATGTAATTAGTTGTAGAATAAGTGGTATCAATGTATATTTCGTGATTTTTCTAAGCTATCAGACTTTAACCTCTCAAAAAATGACTTAACTAAGAACAAGTCAGAAAAATATTTTTATAGCCTCAAAACCAAATGGCTTATATTTAATAAATAAAAATAAATGAAGAGACCATTTTAAAATATTTATTTCTTCTATGATTTGAAAAATGAACGATATTTTCGGCGACATTACTGAATATAAAATATTCTCACCTTTCTTTTTTCGGTATTTACTTCGCTGAATGTGTAGAAATGATTACGCGAAATCTGAATTGCATCATAATTATATCTCAAGATTATTAAAAAGAATGACGTCTAATTAAGCAAAAGGTAATTTATGGATTCAATATTTTATATCCCATTATAACGGAAATATAATGGAAACATTTTAATATAAGCGAATTTGTTATACTATAAGTTGCATCCATATTTTAATCAGACACTGTTTCAATATATCTATTATATGTGTCTGCCCGTTTGCATTTTACATGTATCTAATACAGAATAACTTCAAATATTGATTGATTGATCCATGTTTTTACGGTTTATCAACACATTACGGAATATTTAAAGCCAGAAAATATTTTTATATTATAAGCATTTGTAGGAGATAATAATGATTTATCATTACAAGTATTAGTAATTAACCCATGATAGGATGAGAAAGAGTGGGATCCACATCTTCCCAAAGGGTGTTTGCTCGTAAGTGAAGATAATGAGCCCAACTGAATTTGGAACTCGATTCTCCAACTCACAATTTCGAGTCATTATCCATTACAGCACCCCCACATCCAAACATACAAACTGGTATCACCGAACATGAAATAATATCGACTCTAAATTTGAGATAATTTCGCCATATCAATCATTCCATAATCTTACATATTGTTCTCAGCGTATCCAACGAAACTGTAAATGTGGCCATATTTAATGTCATCTAACAATGTACACCTCGCACATAACTTTTCTATTTTCTTTTAGCAAGCATTGCGGTGCTCCCCTAAGACTCATTGAAGCATCCATTTATTCTTTCTTTGGTAATATCATAACGGTTATAATGTGTAATATATTTAAAGTATATTGATGGAACCCCCTTTAAGAGAGAATGTACCCCTCAATGGTTCAGTGACTACAGGGAAAAAGCTACAACACAGTCCTTGGTCTCCTTCGAAATTCTTTAGTAGCATTGATAATCAATAATGCCTTATATCATTCCGCTTCCAGTTCACATTGACGGATGACCGGCACTTTTCTCTAGGTATTTACAGATCACTTTTCAAATTAGCCTATGGATCAGTTAAGATAATCACCTTGAGGCCAATCGATATTTATAAGGAATTGGCATTTCGGTAATATTAATAAGATCAGATGATCTTAACAATGTTGCTTGAGAAATTCAAATTTCAGATTTCGATATAACTTCGAGTGGATTGATCTAAATACATATGGTGTCTTATGTAAATCGCTTAAAATTTAAAAATAAAATTAATAAACCTTCTTTTTTATGTAAATGCATTTATTTCAAGCTCGCAAAATAAAAGTATTCTTCAGAAATTTATTGTGGTTTTAAAAGGAAAGTAAAAAAATGAAATGGCAAATGTCTGAATTTAGTACTAAGTACTACGATTAGGTTGGCACAAGTCCATTACTACTGCCCGCTTAGTGAGGATTAATATCACAATTAAATGCCAATCAAAAGACCTCGCTAGCCATAACACGACCTGGAATGTTCTCCATCCGTATGTAAATCTGTAAGCATTTATTTTACTTACTCTCTCATGTAAAAATTGACAAGCTTTCGTATAAATTAAGTTCAGTTTTAAGAAGGGAAATATATATTCAGTGGAAGAAATTGCGAAATTTCTAGCATTAATTTTTATATTTATTTCACAATTAAATATGGAAATGTTGAAATCCTCATAAAATATTTAGTCAAGTTAACTAGAAAATTTAGAAATAAATTTAAGCAGAAGAGAATTAATAATGGAAAAATTATTATACGAAATGAAAAGGCGTACACCTCGTGTGTTCATTTTTTCTTATTAATTGGTGAATATGACCTTGAGTGACGGTGATCAAGCAGGCCGTTGTAGGCAATCAAAATGAGAATAACAGGATTTCTAAAAGTGTACTATGATTTGAACGCAGAAAAGAAATCAGAAATTTCTAAATATAACGATTACGAAAAGAAAGTTACGTCACAAATCTAAATGTGTTAAGTGGTGCTTGAATTCATTGTAAAATGAAACTGTTCTGATATATTTTAGAGTTCATTTTGAAATAACACTCTTCCGGAGTTCTCTTACGTCCATTTTGAAAAACAAAATCACTTTTCAGAATTTCAGTTAAATATATTTAAAAAAAATAGATCGGGGTTACTTGCATCTATTTTGAAAAATCACTGACCAGCAGTTCTCTTGAGTTCAATGTAAAATAAACCAGTTTTGGGATTTTAATTGATTCATCGATTTCTTTTCTACGACATATCAATAATTTGCAGAAAGTATTTATAGACTGTAAGAATTTTATTTGGATATAATAATGATTTAGTGATACAAGTATTACTAATTAACCCATAACAAGAGGGGAAGAGGTGGATTCATACCTTTCGCAAGGGTATTTGTGCGTAAGTAAATATGACTAACTGGAGTTGGAACTGGATAGTAAGAATAATAATTTTCTTTTGCGTGTGAATATTTAGTTAACAATTTTTTGAGCATATTACTGATTTTCCCAATATAAGTGCTACTATTTGAACCATAGCAGGAAAAGAGATGTATTTATACATTTCCCACTGGTATTTGTGCGTAAGTACATTGTAAATAACATAAATCGAATTCTAACAAATAAAAACAAGCCTACGAATATATTAGAAATGAAAAAAAATATATAAATGTTGTAACCTAGGGAAGGTTACTGAATAGAATAATCACAGGAAGTTTGGTAATGAACGATAATATTTAGGACAAGAACAACACATATAAGATTCGCCAGCGGCGCGTAGAAGTAGTAGTCAACTGCTAGAAGTGAGTGAAGTGAATTCAACAATGAATCTCCAACTGCAATATATCTACCAACCGTCCCACCCGGTCAGATGTGGCACAAGTCCAAATTTAACTTGGGATATCCGAGTCCGTAGGATCATCCAATAATTCCCCGTAGGCCTCGTATAAAATGGGGATCGAGTAGCTGTTTTTCCAGACGAGACTCTACCCTTCGACATTACCTCATAACCTCTTTTCAGAGACAGAGAATTTGACCAGAACTGCTGGAGATGAATCTCCAACTGCAGGATATCTACTAACCGCCCTACGCGGTCAGATGTGGCACAAGGCCGAATTTAATACGAGGTATCCGAATCCGTAGGCTCGGCCCAAAATTCCCCGCAGACCCCGTATAAAATGAGATCGGGTAGCTGTTTCCAGAGACGAATCTCTGACCTTATCCTCTCTGCCCACTGACAGAGTTTGACCAGTACAGCTGTAGACGAATCTCCAAGTGTAGAACAGCATACAGTATATACTACTCTATTTATGTGAATGGGGACATAACCATTATCGTCAGTAGGTATGCTACAACAATATAAATTTTCCAGTTGGTTTCGTTATATTCCCTTAGGCCAAAATAACTTTGGAATCTTATGTAGCCACCTCTTCTTTACCCCATGGTCTTATGGTCATCAAGTGAACGTTCTAACCACTTTACCACGTGGCCATCAAGCTTTATATATATATATATATATATATATATATATATATATATATGACGTCACACATTATGAAATGGACAAAGTCCGACAATTATTTTTAAGACATTTTTATTTTTTTTACATTCTTTTTATAGATACAAGAATATTTTCTAAGAAAAATTTCAAATTAATATTTTTATTGTGAAAATGTTTTTCTCAACATTCAGGCAGAAATGTTGTTTAATACTGTTTATTATAAAATAGAGCATTTACTTAAATAATTGTATCAATAAAAACAATGTATAAACATAAAAATTTTTAAATATATATATATATATATATATTTTTTTGAACAATAAAAATATTAAAAAATTAAAATCTTCAGAAACACTGTGTTGTATATTATTATTCTTTTCGTTTTTATTATTATTTCATTTAGATTCCTCAACTAGGTTGGTCAACATGTCCATCATCATATATGTTCAAAATAATTTTCTGCTTGCTGGGATATATATATATATATATATATATATATATATATATATATAATATATATTAAAGTGTGTGTGTGTGTGATAGAAATTAGGAGGATTTGAGATAATTATAATTAATTAAATTCATCGAGTCTAGAAAAAACCTCAACAGAATGCAGAAAGTACTGGACGGCCGTATATATATATGTATATATATATATATATATATATATATATATATATATATATGTATGTATGTATGTATCAATTAATCTTGTTGGCCACACATTCGATTTCTGACCATGAGAACATGGAGGAAGAAAAGGTGGCTACATATGTTTCCAAAAGTTATTTTCGCCTAGGTGAATATAACGAACCCAACTGGAGTTTGAAATCGGCTCTCCCGCAAACTCAAGTTTACAATATTTGGTATTCTCAAGGGCTCAACCAATTAGATACTGGGCAGGCTCGACATTGCTTAACTTCGGCGATCGTACGGAAACCGGTGGTTCAACGTGGTATGGCCGTAAGCCAGTTCTGAGATACAAATCTGATCTGTGTGACAGATTACTGTTCAGAATTTCTCTTCATTCCATTGTGTGGGTGGTTTAATGGATAACGACTCCGGGTGGGGAAAACGGAGCACCGAGTTTGATTTCCAGTCTGGTTCGTTACATTCGCTTTCGTGCAAATATTCTTGGAAAAGGCATGAATCCATATCCCCCTACAGTTATCCGTTAAATAGTAGAATTTCTGTCTGGGGAAAAATATTGTTACTCTGAAAAAGTTAGTAACGAAATAGTCACTTGGTAAAAATAATCATTCTTCCAATGTAAGATATGTATATATTTAGTAAATCCACAGAGCTTAGATAAGGCGTAAAAAATATATCAATCAACTTTAGTCCGTTTTGATATCAGATTGTTCAAAGGGTAATATGAAATACATTGTCAAATGTAAGCCTTCAAATGTTTTCTTGAGTCTGTTTTGAAATATAACTCTTTATATATTATTCATGATACTCATCTCAACATAACAGCAGCAGTAACGTTCTTCAGATAAATGTCAGTAGGATTATGGAAGTTTTGTATAATCTATATTATTTACATTGTTCGGCCAGTTGGAATTTAGAAGCGAACCTTTTATTTAGACCACGAAGTTAGATCGTTCTTATTCCACGTGCAATACCCTTTTTGGATATCTCACTTTTGGAAAATTCCCCAAATATTACCTGAAAAATACCGGGGCGTGCATATATATATGTCGATTAATATGACAATAAAGATGAGGATACCAGTCAGAACTATGCAATTACGCAGTTACAATACCTCTTCTCAGAAATATAGACAGATGTTCTCTATGATCATTTTAATATTATAATTGCTTATGCTTTTAAATAGCGTACTGATGGTGTGTTGAAAGGAAAGAAGGAATGATTACAGAATAGGAAGAGAAATTAGTGGCGGAGAGTCATGCAGACTGTGGATTCAAAAACCTTGTATAGAGTTTTGTGAAGTAGATTAGAGGCACTGTATTTGTAGATGATAAAAGAAAAAAAAATGGAAAATTATTTCAAAATGGACGTCATTGACGTTTTGATAAAGTGAAAACTTGCTTCCTACTTATCTTCTTTTTTTTTTTACTTCATTTTGTTGCGTGCCTTCAAGTTTAGAATTTTTATTTCGGTTTATTTAGAAAACAAAGAAAGTTTATGAATAAACGTACGAATTCTAGTTCACAGGAACGAGACAATAAAGATGGCACAGCTGGAGACATTCAGAAACGAGAGGTGAGAAAAGTTTTAGCGTAAGTACTATTTTATGCACGAACTCAGGTTGAAATAGACTGCACTGATCAGGCGTTCATTCCTGGCGTGTTAAACATTTCAGTTATTAATATGGGCAACGACAAATTCAGATTTATATCACGTTGCAAGCAATGAAATATATAACGGACAATGAATGACTCTATTCACATATATGATATATATATATATATATATATATATATATATATATATATATATATATATATATATATATATATATATATGTGTGTATGTGTGTATGTAAAAAAATATATGGATATAGATCCGACAGTATGAAGAAAAATATACGGAAAAACAAACAAAAATCCTAATATGCAATTATGCTGTTTTAATGTTAATATAATGTCCATGTCCGACGTTTCGGTCTAGTAGACCTTCTTCAGGACATATTCATAAAACATAATTAACATTAGACTATATTCAATTCAACATGAAAAGACGATGGACATAAGAGTAAGACTAATCAAAACAGATAACTGAAATTTTTATAAGATCAGCGTTCCGTTTCAATATTAACATTAAAACAGCATAATTGCATATTAGGATTTTTGTTTGATTTTCCGTAAATTTTTCATCATATATATATATATATATATATATATATATATATATATATGTTTGTGTGTGTACTTACATATAGTCATATATAGGCACACAGAGACATACATTAATATATGCAGTGTGTATCAAAAATCCGTTCACACAATTTAGGGGCATGTTCCTCAGACCAAAACAAGGACAAAAGATCATTTAAACAAATGTCTGCAAAACCTTTGTTTTTGACTTATTCGATTCAGATTTTACGGTAGACATTGTTAAATGTACAATCCAAGATACAATTCCAAACTTTGGGGGCGTATTCCTGACACCAAAACAAGGTAAAATGTACATGTAAATATATATCCAAAAGGTCATCGTTGTACCTCGACAGAGCAACTCATAGCAGATGTTCAAAATTCCCTCCGCTTACTTTCTACCCACACATGCACCCGTCGGAACATTGACTGGCGGACTCTTTCATATACTCGTTGGTGTCGAATAGTGTATAATTATGCGTGCATGAGTTTGTGTGTATCTGTGTATAGTATATTTGAGCAGCCACCCTTCTTTTATACATGTGACAGGCAAGAAAAATATAAGTTTTTTTCATTCAGATTACTAGTGTCTTTATTGTATTTCTTTTTGAAAAATAAATATAGTGTAGAAATGGAGCAAAGTTTTTATGATCTTAAGAGATTTCGGCTATTCCATTAGGCATTTTCAAATTTTTCACTCTAAGCATATTTGTATATTCTATATTCTATATTGTGATTTATAGAAATAGCTGTAACGATATGCTGGTATGCCGGTAAAACTCCTCCAAAACGTTGCAACTATTGTGAGTCTAATCTAAAAACTATAATGTCTTATAAAATGTTGAGTTGCGTATGCGTAATTAAGTACATCATTATCGAACTAAGATCAAACAAATGGGTAGACAAACACCTAATTATTTAGCCTATCATGTGACCAATGTGATTATTTAATTGTGTAAATTGGAACAAGTTCACAATACAATATACAAAGAATATCATGGTCATTGCTCTCTCTCTCTCTCTCTATATATATATATATATATATATATATATATATATATTATAATGCTGATGTTACTGATTTTTTCATTTGACATTTAACTTTATTTCCTTTCTGCCATCTGAATAAAAATATAGAGTATTTTAAATTTAAGCATTACCATGCGTTCAGTGTATATATATATATATGACGATCGCTAAAGCGTGAAACCCAGCGTCACAAACTCACATCAATCCAACCAAATATGTTAGCTCTATCTCTGATATTGAGCGCTTTCTAATAAGTACCGCGCATATAATATGTAAATAATTATACATACTTATATTTATTTATATTTATATACACATTTCACACACACACACACACACATATATATATATATATATATATATATATATATATATATATATCAGGTAGTAATCCTCCTCTACTCCTTGCAGCTATTATTAAATAGCAGGACAGACAGTGTTCCATAACTTTTGATGGCAATTCTGAAACCTTCGGAGGGTAGTTTGGGGACCCTGTGGCACGTAGTGCAGCAGGTCTCTCTATTGGACCCTTTAAAAAGTGTAGTTGGTTCTGTATAAAGCTTTCGCCACTATAATCAAATCATATGTGCTGGTGTCTGGCTGTCGGTTCCTAGGAACTGAGCTACTCGACCCTCATACGTCGAATACGATGGGCGTGTCCACGATATAGCACAGGCAAACACACACAAATGTGTGATATTATACAAATATACAAGACTTCATCTAAAATAATCTAAACCTAGAAAAAAACATTTATATTGGATGTCTAGACGGGCAACGCTTCAAAGTCATTAATGATGTATCATCATGAACAGATTAGACGACAGTGGAGATGATATCTTTTTGAGGAAAAATGGAAAGATTATTTTAAGGACGTCGAATTCAACAAATATGATGATGTCATCTACTGCACAGACAACATAGATGAAGCTGTCATGTTTACATTCGAAAATGAAACGTGCTTAATTAATAGCAGGACTTAAGTATTACTTTACATACTTCTTGGTATTGACTCATAATGATGATACATTCGACAATAGTGTTTCGTTTATAATACGGAACTCTATCTTCCAGGCTTAAAACCCCGTGGCAAGTTGCCTATGCTCCACTAATATTTACGTTATCATAACTCTCCCTTTATCTCCACCTGTTCATTTAATGACATTTAATTTCCTTTCCTGTTAATTTTTCAATATTATCACTTGTCTTAAATCACTTAAGAATTATTGAACTCTTCTAACTTTCCACATACGTTTGTGAGTATTTGATTCTGAATGTATAGACAAAGATTGGTTTTTGTTTCTGTTCACGTTTGACCCTAGACTGAAACTTTTCCTATTAAAGGGATTTCTTTTAATCTATTTGATGAGGTTAATCTAATTAAAACGCCAACAATACAGTAAAAGTTTTAAATATTTATCGTTTGCGTTTAAACCTACATATTTTCAAATTATTTTTCGAAAAATTCTTTCAAGTCTTGCTATATGAACATTAAATTGTATCCACCCTGCCAAACATTACATTATCTGTATCTTTGTCTAGTTAAAGTATTGCAATGATATTATGGAGGGTATACACTCGTTAACATTGGTACCGATATCTTTCATACTCTGCTCACTTAAAGGCGGCCGCGTCCAACTCAGTTTCATATCTTTTTAAAGTCAACCTAATCAAACAATGTTGTTTAAATATTATTTTATCTACGATTCGACTAGTTGAGCTATTGTTTGTAAACGATCATTTATTGAGAGGGTACTCATAAAAAGAAAAATCCTGTTCGAGACTTTTTTAATCGGGAATATTTCTTTATCTGTAATTGATTTTAAAGATAATATTTGTTCGACACTAATTTTATGTGGTAATCATTGCCAAGAACATTATCATATATTGATTAAAAAATTACAATCATTGTTCACATTCTAATGTTTTGCGATGCTTTCTTCATAATAGGGACAAAGTAAAACGTTGTACTAATATTTTCTGGAATTCTCTGATAGTTTTCGAAAGAACTGTTTCTATGCCATCTCTGTTCGTTTCCAATTCCGTTTGATCGGAATGATTTCTATCATATTCTGGGCAGACAGTTGTTGGTATTTTCTTTTATTCTCAAAGAGTGTACATTTCTCAGTAATTCAAGTTTAAATCATGTTTTTAATTATTTCACCACCTGCAAAGCAATAATGCCGCTAAGACACAAGAGGTTATTGAGTGCAAGGGAATTTGAGGAAAAAAATTATAATTAAATGAATAGAACCATAAAAGAAAAGGAGCCGGAAGAGAGAGATGGCGATTGACGTTGCCTTTAATTTTTAAAGAATGTAATTGGCAGGGAAGCAAGAAATCAGAAGGGAGTCCACAGTTGTAAATTGCGAGAAAAGAAACTAATAAATATAACTTATGGTTACATCTAGCTGTTTCAATAGTAAAATAATGATACTTAGTAGCCAGTTTAATAGTCCGCTTAAATTGATGCGGTCTAGGTACCAACGGGGAATGCTCATTAGAGTAACTGCCACTAGAATATTTATAGAAAAAGACACAGGCTAGACACGTCACGGTGGTGCGAAATTCTAGATGCTAAGTCAGGACCCATAACATTACAGACGCTTTATTGGATTTTGTCGATAATCCCGCGATATATAGTAGGAGTAACAAACCAGATATGACAGCAATAATCAATACACGAATGCCTTGTCTCTACATTAGATTGTTTCTCCGTAGTCACTGTTTTATATAGTCGTTGTTTATAAACGCCGGATACTGATTAAGCATTTTTCATGCAATCAATTTATTAAAGCTTCTCCCCTTTCTTTCAGTACTGTAGTTTCTTCAGTGTCGGGTTTCACATGATTGGAGACCATATGTTTCTTTTCTTTCATATATCCAAATATATTTGAAGATTTTTTTTTTTTTCACCCTAGCACAGACATTCATGAGTTTATCAGGTCAGCCATTTTGGTCCTGCATTAAAATCATTAAGTCATTCAGGTGAAATTCTGTGACATAACACAGCTGGCCAATGTATGTTATTGCTGGGCGACTAACCCGTCTTGCTCCATTTCTTGGTGAACAGAGCAGTAGATTTTGCTCGTCTGCAGTGTCTTGCAAAGCGCATACAGGCGTTCGCGTAATATTATAGGAATATCATAGATACATAGAGCTGTGATTTAGTTGAATATTGTCTTCAAGTAACGTTAAGTATAGCTCTGAGTATCCGAGTGTAGGTTCCATCAAGTTTACATTATAGGACTTTAGTTAATGTCCAAGTTGTGACTCCATAGATTAAAACCGCATCTACAGTGTTTCGAAAAAATCTTTATTTGATATATATATATATATATATATATATATATATATATAGAGAGAGAGAGAGAGAGTGAGAGAGAGAGAACTAAAATGGTTATATATATATATATGGTAAACCATTTTGGTTCTCACAATCGAGGTGCAACTAAATGCACCGAAACGAGTTTGCATCTTTGTAGTGAGTAAAATGTTTTTGTCTATATGAAAAAATTATAATAAGTAATTATTGCTCTACTATCGGTATTGAGCCTTCTTTTGAATAAATGTTCAATTAAATTCTCATTAAATTATATATATATATATATATATATATATATATATATTATATTATTTATTCTCTCTCTCTCTCTATATATATATATATATATATATATATATATATATATATATGGAGAGAGAGAGAGAGAGAGAGAGTATTAAACATAATTTCGCTGGATTTATTATGTTGTCAAGATGAAGATAGAAATTTATGAGATTATTTGCCTCAGTTGATTTGCGATGGACACCTTAGTTTTAGGTCATTATCAGGAATGTTTAAGCATTATTAGTCGAGCATACGATAGTATACATAAAAATAATTCTATCGTATGTTCGACTTTGTTTAGCTTATGTACATTGTCAGGTGCCGTAGTTTTCCCGGAAATATATTACTAGTGCGTCACCAAAATAACGGAAATATTTTGATTGTTTATGTTAAATATTCTGTAAAGTATAAGGAATCCTAACAAATCCGAAGAAAGTACGGGTTAAATCCTCAGTCAGGGGCGAAATCATTCGTAATCCCAAAATTGTTCATAATAGTTTTTATTAAATGTGAATTAGCATTAAAATAATAAAAGAATAGATATGAAACTCATGGCCAGTTTAGATGTTATATCCCTATAAATATAGATATCCCTATAAATATAGATATCCCTATAAATCGACGTTACTGTTAAAAAATGCCAAAATCTTTTAAAAAAGCATCTACCAAAATCCAAAATAAACGTTTGCCGACCAAGATGTAAATTCATAAAATCTGCCGATTTATCATCTGTCGATGCTATTTAACCTTTAACAATAACTGTCCATCGCAAACCAACTAATAAAAATGATCTCATAAATTCCTATTCTCATTAAACATATCTCTATATCTATAATTCCCAAAATCAGTGTGTGTGTGTATGTATCTATGTATGTGTGTGTGTGCGTGATCGGATGTTGTTTATGCGTTTCTACAGTTTTCATCCGATTTCAATATTCTTTTTTGTTTGATAGATAATCTTTCAGTAATGGTTTCGAGTTGAAGTAGGCTTGAAGGAGGAAAATCGAAAAAAATGATTTTCTACACTTTGCGCAAAAATCAAAGGCAAAATTTAATATCCGTAAAAAACAGCGTACAATCGATTTAAAAATTTGAAATCTAACACAGAAGATTATTAAAATTATAAAAAAAATAATATATATTATAGATAAAAATTATCATATATTATTAATATGACGGTCCATGAAAGAGGTTCTTTCCTTGCAAGACTGAGAACGCAAAAACGGCCCTTTTCAGGGCCATCCTCTATTCAAATCGTTAACCCCCCACCCTCCATTTGGGGATGTGCTTCAGTTGGACATAATTGTTGTTTCTAGTATTGATTTTCGGGTGGACTGATTTAAACTTAAACTGCTCCCATCGAACGTTCCTATCTATTGTGAGACCGGAAACTACCTACACAATAAACTCTTCCAGGCCTATATTAAGTAGGCGACATAGCACTCTACAGAGTGACATAGAGAGTGACAGTGAGAGTCTAGTACGACTACCAGTGTTGGACACTAACTTATAGTAAGCTCCGCTTACACTATCTCTGTAACCTGTTGTTAATATATCTTTCTTACATCTAATCCGTGTACCGTGTTTTACTTCTGTGGTCCCAACTTTGGCCCCACATCACTATCAAAACTGGAATCAAAGGACCTTTTAAGCGGGCTCGTTTCCAGGTCCTTTCACACGAACTCGGGTGTCCCCCAAGGTTCGATCTTGAATCCTACGCTGTTTCTGATCTTCAACAATGATATCTCTGATGTTATCAGTTTCCAAGTAGGCATTTATGCTGATTACAGTACAATTTACTCATATCTCAGTAGCATATACTTCAGTGTTGACAAGGTCAGCGTGGCCTTTGCTCTTGAAAAGAACCTCCAGTCGTTGGTTAACTGGGACAGGAAATGGCTCGTCAATTTTAATGCCTCTAAAACGAAACTACTCTCATTTAATCATCATAGTGAAATTTTCCTTTCCACTAGCTGATGCTAGAATCAAGGAGAGAAACATGATAGCCTTCTTGGCTTCACGTTCTCAACTAAATGAATGTAGGACGCCTACACCGAATCAATGGCTGCATCTACTCCAAGGGTCACTCTTCGTGGCAGAAGGGTTTTTCTAGTCCATCATGCAGATTTACAGATCTACCATTCGTCCGTACATTGAATATTGTTTCAAGGTCAGATTCTCCTGCTACTCATCTCGGTGTTCTTGACAAGATCCATAGAGCGATTTGCAATGTAACTGATGTTGACCCGGTATCTCGACCCCCGTCACGTTCCGAGCGACGAGACGTGACTTCCGTCTGTCTTTTCTATAATTATTTTCATGGCTACTACTCTGACGAGCTTCTTTTTTTTTCCCTGGTATACGCGTGTGTAAGCTTACTGCTAGAATGGCCTCTCGGTCTTACACTTTCACTGTTGAATTAGGTAAAAATAACTACCACTACTACTCCAATAGTTTCTTTTCTCCTACTCCTTGCCTGTGGAACTCCCTTCCGTTTCCATGCTTCCCTGATAACTACAATCTTCAATGCAATGCCAATCGCTATCTTCTAACTTCTTGAACCCCGTGCACCTTTCATCAGTCCTCTCTGTAAACTGTCTTTTCTTTCTTCTTCACTATCTGTATCCTCTTGTGTACTAGTGGCATTGGCCTTGCTTAGGGACAAATGAACAAAACAAAAAAACTCTTCGGCCTTTTCCAGCCAGCTTCTAAAATCACTACCTTTGAACCAGATCTGGCCTACATACTGCAAACTAGATCCTAGTATTACCCTTCACATTAGTGCAGACAAGTAATTTGTTTTGGTCGTCTGAGATAAATAAACTCTAAAATGTTCGTGAATTAAATTTGTTTACTGTTCCTAAAATCAGTTTTAAATATATTTGGACATTTCGGCTTGTGTCACTTGATGTTTTCTACTACTTAATAAGATGAATGTTGGTGTTATGTTCCTATTTATGTTTTTAACTTAAAAGTGGAACTACAACATTAATTACAAATAATATTTAAAGTTTAAGATTAACCTCAGATATGGCTTCCTGAAAGTTCATTTTTCTCTCAGACATATTTTACTTCATCTTATATGGACTTTCATATATGTGAGGCTCAGTGATTTTGGTAAGACATGTTTAAATTTATTTGTCATCAATGTGCAGAAATGAAAATATGCCATTTGAAATAATTTTTTAAATATTTCACTCCAAACAAGACGGGAGTACCACTGATTCGTAGAGGGTGGGGTTAGAAAGAATGGAGGTGAGAGGAAAAACAAAGTTTGTTTAGGGGGAATGACGAAAGAATAAAATTTGAACGGAGCTCAAGACATCAGAAGATGGCGATTGACATTGCATTTAATTTTTTGAAGTTTCTAATTATCAGGGAGGCAAGTAAACGGAAGGGAATTCTACAGGCGAGAAATGCGGGAAAAGAAACTCTATGTCCCTGGATTTCGTCTTTTGCAGCTAATTTCTAAAATCATTGCCTTTGAACCATAACTGGCCTACATACTGAAGTCCAGATCTCAGTATCAAAGTTCACTTTAGTTATTTGTTGTGGGCATCTGACATGAATAAATTCTGAAATCATACTGAATTAAATTTCTTTAGTATTGGTCACTATCAGTTATAAATCTATTTGATCACTTGGACGTGTATAACTTTGTTTTCTACTTCTTAAAATGGATGTTGGTGTTATGTTCCTATTCATATGTTCTTAACTTAAATGTTGACAGACAGCATTAATTACAAATAATGTGTAATGTTTAAAATTAGCTTCAGATGTATTATAGCTTCTTGAAAGTTCTTGTTTTCTCAGATATTTTATTTCATATGATATGGACTTCAGAAATGACAGGCTTTGTGATTTTTGTAAGAGCTGTTTAAATTTAATTGTCATCAATGTGAACAAACAAAAATATGCCATTTGCAATAAAGCTTTCATTTAATTTTAACGGTTAAAAGAATGCCAATCAGAATAGTTGGCCTCCAAACGTATACACCTCATCAAATTTGGCTCTCTTTGAAAAAAAATATGGCCACCCCTTGTTTAGATATATCATATTTGTGTATTTTTAGAGATGCATTTACAAATGTACGTCTGTGTGTATAGATGCATCCCACTATATTTAGCAATGTGTATATAAACTTTCAAGCTAACACATTATTAACTCTGGCATGGCGTGTCCGACTTCGACTCTTTCCTAACAAGTTCATACGCTTGGTTTAATAAGCGTTAAGCTGAATGTTGTTGAATGTGACTTGGTATTGGTCGCGGCACCAAATGTGACGTTCTAACCTTTTGCTGATTCGGATGAGAATCTGGTTAGATTCGGTATCAGCCTTGTCGTTCCCAGCTCGCCTCCAACGTCTGGTTACCGAAGTAACTGTTTTGATTTCTAGTCTAACCTACCCACGTTGTGATTTGATCTTAGGTAGACGAAATCAATCAGTCGCCGGGCCGTAATGCAAGTCGAGTCCGAACAAGGGTAATATCGCACAAGTATATGTGTAAAAGAAAATAAAATAATAACTCGAAAAGTTCAAATGTGTTAAAAAAAGGATAACAATATTTTATATCTGGTTGCTGAATACAGGACTGCGTCTTTCTCCCAAACCACTATATGGATTCGTGACACTTTGTGTTTGTTAGGTGAGTCTTAACATCTTAAGTTGTTTGTTGTTTAAGAAACTGGTTTTTCGTGTATCTTTAGGCGATATTTGTAAAACTTGTTTTGGTGGTGTGAGTCTAAGTCGTTCTTCAAAAATAAATTGTTCTTGGTTAGAAGTTGAGGTCGAGAATTGCGTGAATCTTTCAGTCAGCTTTCTGCGAGGCGGGTCTCAGAGCTCTCAGCTCAACTGCAACTGCTTCTTGCTGTCTGTCTCAACTGCAAACTGCCTACTGCCAAACTGAACTCTCTGTCCTTTTTCAACTCGCTTGCGACTCTGCTTATATGGACGCCGACCAAAACCGGGGTGGGCTTGTCGGGGTTTGAGGTTCCTTGATAATTCTAAATCCACAATCCACTTTTTTTTGTTTTCGGTCAGGAAAATTTATTATTTTCCATTTTTGGAAGTCCGTCCTCCTTCTTCCTGTTCTCATATTGGTATCTCACCCAATAATCTCAGAGGGTGTCAACAGGTTTCCCCTCTCTCTCACAGTGGCATCTCACACCAATCCCTTCAGGGGGCGTCAACAGGCCTCCCCTCCTTCTTCACATGATTACCTTCGCCTAACGCTCACGCCACCATTCAGCCAATGGGCGCTCAGCAGGCGTGGGTGTGCCAATAGACTAGCCTAGCCTCTCGGTTTAAAAAATTATTGCTCAAAGAAAAAAAAATTATCTTTTTTTTTTTTTTTTTTTTTTTTTTTTTTCTTTCAACACCAACAAACCGTAGTGTGACCTTAATCTTATCTTAACCGAATGTCATCTGGAATTTTCATCAATCGAGACCTTCGCCAAACAAGTGGGTGGTCATCTGGCGATATCGCACCTTGGTGCCAATTATTCGTTCTGATAAAATAATTTTTTTCTTATCATAGCCAGCTCTGACAATAAAACAGGTGTTTTTTTTCCAAACGACATCTCCGTAGATAGCTAATGGTTTAATCTTTTGTTTTTTTAATTCTGCGGTTGGTCCAACGGACATTTTTTTTTTCGGTCAGTGCATGACCCAATTAATTTTTATCTCTTTAGCATTCTGTTTTGTAGGCCACTTGACCAATTTGAAATTTTCATTATTGCCATGGGCAAATTGCTATCTTTTTATTCGGTGCGTCGTCATAAATCAAATTAAACAGATCCGAGACCTTACTTTCTTCGCTAATGAAAATAAAATCTTTTTTTTTTCTTTGTTAAAAAAAAAAATAACATCGCTTAGTGTCCTTTTTCGTGATGGCTTTTCTTATCACCTAAATTTAATTCTCGCCTTTTTTTTTTTTTTTTTCTTTCTTTTCTAGCAACCCTAAATAGTGTCACATATATAAATAAATTTCAATATAATTTCAAGCCAAAATCCTTCATTCAATAAAACGATTTTGTTTCATGTATGAATTTATTCTTAAATTATTCAGATATCTAAACTTTACTGATTTAAGAATTCATCTGACAGAGAGGTTAATATATTTTTTGATTTGAAATATTTATATTTGATATATACTTTTATTTTTGTTTTAAAAATATTGATTATTTTTTAAACGTTTTAATATAATAATTTATCTTTGAAAAAAAGAAAACTAATTTATCTTTTCAAATTAAAAAAAATTCGTTTATCATGCATAATAATCGTATAAAAAACTAACATCAAATATTCTTCATCTTAAATTCCTATTCATATTAAATTTCAATAAATTCTGGTTTTAATTAAGGTAGTAAATTAATTTTTTAATAAATTTTTTTTTAATTTTTTTAATTTGTCAAAAACGAAAGTTCATTTTATTTTGATTTAATATGTCAATTAAAACAATATTTTTTCTGAATTATAAAAATAAGAAAAAATATATATATATATATATATATATATATATATATTTATATATATATTATATTTTAAAGTTTTTACGTTGTGTTTGGTTTAAATTTCAAAAATGATCTGTTTTTAACAATATGAATTAAATGTTTTGAATTTTTTAAAAATCTGGAAAAAAAAAAAAACAAACATATATATTATTTAATGTTAAACAAAAATAAGATAGTTGTAAAGATTTTTATTATTCATATATATATATATATATAAATATATATATATATATATATCCATTTTATATAAGTTAATTAAAATCAATTTTATCTTTAAAAATTTTAAATTCATTGAAAACATTGATAAAATTTTGTTTTCTTTAGAACATTGGAATCATTTAAAAATCCATAAAATAAAAAATAAATATATTTGTAACAATTTTATAATTTTTAGCCATTTAAGGTAGAATTTGAGATTTTTTTGGTTTAGTGAATCAAATAGATTTAATCAAATTTCTTTTGTTTTTATAATTATAAATATAATAATTTGAAATAATATTTTTAAGGTAAAATTTTTTTGTCTAATTTCAATATTTGATCCTCAATGATTTTTTTATAAGAATCATTTTATTATTTTCACGATTTTTATATTTATTTAAATAATCGCACTATTTGAAATTAAAATTTTAATTCAGAATTCATACGTCGAAATTTTTAAAGAATACAGACTTTAGTTATTTAATTACTTTTTTAAATTATAATTTTTGTATACCAATTTTTAAAAAACGTTATTTATTAAAACAAAAAAACATAATTCATGATTTATCAATATTTATAAATTGAAAATATATTAAATTTGGAATAATTTGATATCAAAATCAAATCAAAAATATATATATAAATGAAGAACGATTCAATAATTTTTTACAAAAATTTTCTTCATCAGAGTCAAAAGTTTGAAAAATGTTTTTTAAAAATTTCAAAATTTTTATAAATATAAAAAATTTTGAAAAACGGATTCTAATTTTTAGAAAATTATTTTTTTTTCCATTTTGAATGAAATCTTATGTTTTATTGTTTAAATTCATTATTATCAATAAATTTTTTTGATTTTTTTTTTTAGTCTTTGTCAAATATAAATATATTTTTTTAAAATTTTAATTAAATCAAAAAAAAAATTTAATAAAATATTTAAATATTTTTAATATATTTTTATTTAAATCGTTATTTTTATTTTTTTTATATCTTTAATTAAAAAAATTAAATTAAATTCCTTTATATAAATATATATTCATATTTATATTCCCATTTATATATATTTGATATTATTTTTTTTTTATATATTTATATATATATATATATATAAAATAATTATATATATATATATATTTATTATATTTATTTTTATATATATTTCCTTTTTCATAAAATTTAAATATATATATATATATATATATATATTTATATATTGAAAAATTTTATATGTATTATTTCAGTATTGTTTTATATATATATATTATATAGTTTTTTTTTATTTATATATATATATATATAGATTGTTATATTTATTATTTATTTTTCAAATATATATATATATATATTTATTAAATAATTCTTTTTTTTTTGAAACGAATATATATATATTTAAGATTATATTTTTTATGTTTATATATAAAATTTGTTATTTATTTGTTTTTTTATTCCCCATTAATCATATTTATATTTATTTTTTTATAAAAATATATATATATATATATATATATATATATATATATATATATATATATAAATATAAATAAATATGAAACATATAAATTCATATATTCTAAATTTTTTTAAAATAAATTTTTTCTTTAATTTGAATTTTATGAATTATTTAAATATTATTGATATAAATATATTTATATTTTTAAAAAAAATGAATTGTTATATAAAGTAATAATTAATATTTTTTTTAATTTGAAGATTTTGTTTTTTTTTTATTTCTTAAAAAAAAAATTTTTTATTTTTTTAACAGTGATTTTATATAATTCATTTGAAATTTTTTTATTTTTTTTTAAAATTTTTTCAAATTATTTTTAAATTTTGAAATTTCAAATTTTTAAACATTAAATTAATAATTCATAATTTATTTTTTTTTTTTATAATTTATTTCTAAAATTTTTAAAAAAATTTTTCAAAAATTTTTTTAAAATTTTTTTATTTTTTTTTTTTGTTTTTTTTTTATTTCATTTTTATTTTTGATTTTAATTATTTTTTTATATAAATTTTTTTTTAAATTTTTAATTTATTTTTATACATTTGATTTTTCCATTATATTTTTTTCATTTAAATTTAATGTGATTTTATAAATTTTTTTTTAATAAATTAATTAACATTTGTTGAATATTTATAAGTATTTTAATATTTATATATAAATTATATATTAAAATAATATATATATATTTATATATATATATGTTAAATATATAATTTTAATAAAATTAATTTTTTTATTTCATTGTAAATTTGATAATTAATTTAAAAAAAATTTAATTCCACATTTTGAACATTAAAATTTGAAAAACATATGTTCAAATTATTTTCTCAATTCTTTAATGAATTTGATTGAATTCTAATTGAAATTTCTTTTAATTTTTTTTAATTTAATTATATTGAATAAATATTATAATTTTTTATCTGGCTTTTTTTTAAATAATAAATTTTCATATGATTTTTTTTTTTATATAATAAAAATATTAATAATCATAAAAAATATATATATATATTGAATATATATTTAAAATATATATATTTATATAACATATATATATATATATATATATTTTATATAAAATAAATTCATAAATTTTTTAAAATTAAATTTAAAAATAAAAAAATTTTATTTTCAAATTTTTTTTTTTTTTTTTTTTTTATTTTATTTAAATTTTTTTATATAATTAATTTTTTTTATAACTTTATTTATTATTTATAATATATTATTTGTTTTATATATTTTATATTTTATAAATTAATAAATATAACATATAAAAATATAATATATAGATATAAATATATAATTATTTTTTTGAATTGATTTTTTATATTTATAAATTAGAATTTTTTATAAAATTTTTATTTAATTTTATTTTTTTTTTTATTTTTTTAATTTAAATATATTTCATTATTTATTCGTTGAATTGTTTTAAAAAAAAATTTTAAACTTTTTTTTTTTATCATTATTATGAAAAATTTTTATATTAATTATTTTTAAATTTTTATTCTTTTTAAATTAAATTTTTTCATCATATATATTTATATTTATTTATATATATATATATTATTTTTTTCAATTTTTGTCAATTTTTTTTATCATTTTTTCAGATTTTTTCTCTTATAATTTTTTTTTTTTTTTTTTTAAAATATCTATTAAACTAAATAAATAATTTTTTTTTTAATAAATATTTTTGAAAAATCGTTTAAAAAAGCTAAATTTTTTTCATAATAAAAGAATATGATTTTTAAAATGTATAAATATATAAATATATTTATTGAATTTATATTAACAAAATATATAAAATATAAATTTTATGTTTATTTTGGTTTAAAATATAAAAAAATTTCATGTCAATTTTTTTAAAAAAAATTTGATATAAAATATGAATATATTTTTTTAAATCAAATATATATTCAAATATATAAAAAAATTAAAATAAAAATCAAATAATGTCATTATCTTTAACAAAATTTCCTTTATATTTATTAAATTATGTTTTTGAATTAATTTGATAAAAAATTTTATATCAGAACTAATTTCAAAAAAATTCTGATAATCTTAGGAAAAAAAAAAAAAAATTCTGTTTTAATTTTTTATTCCATTTTTATTTTTAAAGGAAAATAATTAATATTATTATTATATAAAGGGATAAAATATTATATATATATTATATATAATGTTTTTAAAAAAAAATAAAAAAAAAAATATAATCAAAAAATTTTTTTTAATCCAATGGATAAAATTTATTTTTCTTTCATGCAAAACATTTTTATATTTAAATTGATAAATAAAATTTTTTTTTTCCAATTTAAAAAAAATTTGTCAAAAAATTTTTAAGTATTTTATGGATTAAATGTTTATAACATTCAATTCTAAATATTTCTAGTTTTTTTTTGTTTTTTAAAATATTTATTCAATTATATTTTTTTTTTTTTTTTTTAATAACAAAAAAAAAATTCAAATTTAAATTTTTAATATTTAATATCAAAATAACTTTATTAATTTAAAAATTTTTTTTTTTAATCAAATTTTTTTAATAAAAAAGAAAAACAGAAATGTTCAAATAATTATATTAATTCAAAAAAAAGAAAAAATAAATAATTCTAAAATTTTTGCTTTTCATTTTTTTTAAAAAATTTTTAAATGTCAAAAAATGTAATGAATTTTTTTCATATTTATACAATAAATATTAATAATTCCGAAATAATAAAAAATACAAAAAAAATGAAATTTAATGAAAAATCACGTCATCCAATGTACATCAGCATTTCTAATTTTCATTAATTGTCATCAAAGAGACCAAAAAAATTTTTTATATGATGATTCAAAAAAAAAATTTTTTCGTAATTAAATATTTTCGCCATTTTTTTTTTTTTTTTTAAATCCATATTTTTACCGGAAAAGATCAAAGAAATTAAAAATCATAATCGTTATTTTTTAAATTTTAATCCAGAATATTGTTTTAATTTCCAATAAAATTAATAAAATCAAAGAACCAATTGGTTCAAAAAACTTTTTTTGAAAAATATAAAAATCAGATCATTGTGATTTTTATAAATAAAAAATTTTTAAAAAAAAAAATATTTTTACACGCAATATATCCCATAAATTAAAGAAAAATATAAAAAAATAAAAATAAAATAATTGAATTCCATCAATTTAAGGATTTATTTTGAAAATTTAAAATAAAATTTTTTTTTAATATTTTTTAGAAAAAATTCGATACGAAAAACGTTGTAGGTTATGAATTTTCTTTTTTTTGAATAAAATATTCTCAAACTGATCTTAAGAAATTTTACAGGAAATTGGAAAAACACCTATACATGTCGAAAGGCCACCATCGATTGATAATGTACAGACATTTTGGGAAAATATTTGAGCAGCCCAAAGGAATATAACCCAAATGCAGAATGGATATATCTGTGAAGAAATCGAACAATGTTGCTGGATAACCTTGCAAGAAAGAGGGAAAATATTTCCACATATGATGTTAGAAAATATTTAATTTTGAAAATTCTAAATGAAATTTAAAAATGGAAATCCCATTTTTTTTTGAATTTTTGCCCAATTTCTGGCTGTATCATCTCATATCTAATCCATTTTTTTCTTGCAAAAAACATTATTCTCAACGAAAAATTGTAAATAATCCCAATAAAAAAAATGGATTATGGATTACTGAAGGTATTACATATTAGATACCAAAAAACAACTGAAACAGACGATCCGAAAATTATAGACCGATAACATATGTCTCTCCACAACGTATAAGTTGATCATCTCTGTAATGACGAACCGTACTTTATTCCTTTTTTGAAACAAACAGCAATTCTCCAAAAACAGAAGGGATGCAGAAGAAATTCATATGGCTTCAAAGATCAACTTCTGATAAATAAAATGATCCTGGAAAATTGCAAAAATAACGACGTAGAAATCTTAAAGCAGAAATGGATTGATTATCGTAAAGCCTTTGATAGTGTTCCACATTCTTGGATCCTTAAGACTTTGAAAAATACAAAGTTCCCCTTGGTATTAAATTTCCAAGCAAAAATCATGGGAATGTGGAACAAAAAACTATACCTTAAATCACACCAGGGGCAAAAATATCCAACCGTCTGAATATCCGACGTGGAATCTTTCAAGGAGACTCTCTGTCACCCCTTCTGTTTTGTTTATCCTTAATCCCTCTTACATATGAACTGAACAACAGTAGCTATGGTTACAAAATAAATAAAAAAATATTCAATCACCTACTCTACATGGATGATCTCAAACTCTTTGCCAAAGACGACAATGAGTTGAAAGGCCTCCTCAATATTATTGTAAAATACTTCAGTGACGACATAGGTATGGACTTCGGATTAGATAAATGTGCAAAAGTAACATTCAAGAAAGGTAGAATTACAGAAACACCCTTAATAGATTTAGATTTTGTCACAAAGATTAGGGAACTGGAAAATGATGAAGCTTATAAGTACCTAGGAATTAGCGAAGGAGATGGCATACAACACCCCCCAAATGAAGGAAAATAAGAAAAGAATACTACAGGCGTGTACGTCTGGTACTAAATACTGAGCTAAACTCAAAAAAAACAGAATATCAGCCATAAACACATTGGCTGTCCCTGTGGTGCAATACAGCTTTAATGTCCTTAACTGGACCATAGCTGAAATTAAGCGAATGGACGCCAAAACGAGAAAGCTTCTCACTTGCTATCGCATGCATCATCCCAAAGCTGATGTTGATCGTCTGTATGTGCCCAGATCCGAAGGAGGCAGAGGATTAGTTCAACTAGAACTGTCCTACAAAACTACAACAATTGGCCTCCAAAGATATTTGGAAACTACAGAAGACTGGATGATGGTATGCGTCAAAGACATGAAAGTAGTAAAAAAATCTTTACTCCGTAATAAAAAAAGCCAACAAATTCAAAATGGAGTTTCAAATGGGCGTAGAGATGCAAAATAACAGCACAATACACCGGCTGAAACTGCAAAATACCTAAAAAAGACAGCAAAGACGAATGCAAGCGACCAGATACAGAAACAATGGCACGATAAACCGGTTCATGGACAATACTCTGCCCGTACCAAACAAGCTGACGTAGCCAAAACTCGTACCCATCAGTGGCTATGTAGTGCAGGGTTGAAAGCGGAAACTGAAGGTTTTATCCTTGCTGCACAGGACCAATGCTTGCTAACTAGGAATTATCAAGCACATATACTAAAATATTGTGTCAGCCCAAAATGCAGATTCTGTGATAAATATCCAGAAACGATTGATCATCTTGTATCAGGTTGCACGATATTGGCACCCACTGAATATAAAACCCGACATGACAGAGTGGGCCAATATCTGCACTGGAAAATCTGCAACTTCTACGGGAAGGAAACTGAAAGAAACTGGTATGAACACCACCCAGACCCGGTTACGGAGATAGGACCTGTTACAATTCTATGGAACTACACAATACACACTGACAGAACAATCAAAGCCAACCGCCCAGATATTGTTATTAAAGACCACAAACAAAAAAAAAAACCTCCTTATTGATATGGCAGTCCCTGCTGACTGCAATGTATCTTTGAAGATATTCAAAAAGTTGTCAAAATACAAGGACCTTGAAATAGAAATCTCGAAAATGTGGCATATGGGAACATCAACAATCCCTGTTGTAGTTGGAGCCCTAGGACTGGTTGGAAAAAGATTGCAGTAGACTAATTGAAGGGATTCCTGGAAGTCCATGCCTCAAGGAGATACAAAAAATTGTTCTGACAAGTACAGCCCACACTTTACGAAGGGCTTTATCTATGTAATTTAATTTTTTTTTTTTTTTTTTTTTGTCAGTGGAAAGTGTCATGATGCCATTTCTAACCTTAGGTCCCTGGGCGGGACCCGGAAAGAAATGTGTAAACGCCAGAAATCAAAGAAAATAAAAATAATAATAATAATAATAATAATAATAATAATAATAATAAAAAAATTAAGAAAGGCGTTGATGTTAAATTTCTCTTTTGAATTAAAATTTTTCTATATTATAAAAAAGTGGAATTTGAATGTCCTTCTGAAAATGCATCTTTTGAAAATAAATAATTTTGACTAATTTTAATATAATAACTGAAATGAAAGTTTGAAATAAAAAAAAAATGTTTACCATATCAAGAATTACTTGACGATAAATTTTAATAATATTATTATTGAAATACCTGTTTAGACAATGTTTTTTAATCTGGGTTAAAAAAAAACATATAAAAGTTTTCTTTTTGCATTTCAATAAGATTTTCACAATTTAAATTATGATTTTGGACTCTTTTCGTCAATTTTGATTTGAAAAAGCATTGTTCATGTCACATGAAAAAAAAGCAAAATTCACAAACTTTAACATACATGATAAATATAATTTTTATTTTTCTTTTTGTCAACTATATTCTAAATGTAGAAAATTTACATTATTAATAAATTGTTTCAAATGAGAATTAGAAAAGGAATTAACTGAATTGAAAATTTTCAATTTATAGAGATGATTTTTACATCCTCAAAAGATTTCGCCTATAAAAATAAGTTTTAAAAAAAATGATTCACTCTTTAGATACGTTTAACTTCAAAATAAATTTAAAATTTTGAATCAAAATCTGTGATTGAATAAATAGAAATGATATCATTAAAATATATATCTATAATTTAATATATTTGATAAACCAATAAGCATATTGTTCTGTTTTAAATTTTTGATTTTTTTTTAGTGTTTAAATAAATACGAGAAGGGGAAAATGCTAAAAAAATAATACAAAGAATAATAAATTTTTTGTGTATTTAAATTATAAATAAATAAAAAAATATAAAAGAAAAAAATTTATATATTTTTTTTATAAAAATTTTTAAATTTTTAAAATTGTAAAAATCTTTTATAATTTAATACAAAATTGATTAAAAAGAAAATCAACATTTTATGGTAAATTTTAAGTTCTTGCCAAACGCTTGCATTTATTAAATTTGAAAAAAAGATTATCAAAAAAAGAAAAAAATATGACATTGATTGTGTTTGGTTTTTTTTTCCTTTATAGATCCGTTTTGCAATTTGCCTAATAAAGAAATTAATTATACAAAATCTTTCACAGACAATTTATTAATATTATTATTATTTTTGTTGATTATTACATATCGCAAATAATATAAAATAATTCAATATTAATATTAAAGCATCCAAAATTTATATTTGATTGTCGTTGGCTTTTTAAACTGTTTTTAATTAAATAAAAAGTTCCTCAAATTTTTATATTTAATATATTTTTAAAATCCAAAAATTTTTTGAAATTGGGTTTTTTTTTTTTTTATTTAAATTTGACGAAACTTTTTTATTTTTTTTAGATTATTCCATTATAGAAGATTGCATATTTATATTTTTAATTTTTACAAAGAAATTTTAAATAAATTAAAATATATAATTTTTACATAACATTCGTTTTGGATTTAATTTTTTTTTAACTTTGTTTTTTTCAAAGAAAATATCATATTTAAACATATTTTATAATTTATAATATATATATATAATATATATGTGTTATTTGATATGTTAATATATATATATATATATATATATATATATATATATATATATATATATATATATATAAAAATATATGTATAAATATATATTTATATTTAACTTTTATTTTATATTTTTTTGTATTAAGAATTAATTTATTTTTTAATAAGATCTTTGATTTAAAAATAAATATTTAATATTAAAAAATGCATTATCTATATGATTGTTTTTCATATTTAATTCTTGCATTGATTATTTATTTTTAAAATTATTTGCACTAAATGTTTAACATTTTAAATGATTTGAATTTAATATTTAACCTTTTTAATTCATTTTTTTATAGATATTTGTTATTTTTTAAATACTATTTGTTTATTTATGTATTTAATTTATTCATTAAAAATCAAATATTTTTATTAAAAATATATATTTTTATGTTTATAAATTAAATATAAATTTTTATATTTTCAATAAATTTTTAAATAAATATTGATTTGGTACATTTATAATTAAAAAAATTTTAAAAAAAATTTAAAATGTAAACTTTTTCTATACATTCTCATTTATTAATCAAAGACCATTTCAAAATAAATTCAAAGTTTCTTTTTTTTAACATTTTTTATATTTAATCGATATTTTGAAATAAATAAAAATTGCTGAAATTTTAAAAAAAAAGGTCGAATGAAATTTGAAAATTGAAACAGTTCTTTGAATTGAATGTGTTTTATATATCTTAAAAAAAATAATGTGTCTGAAACAGATCTTGAACAGATATATGACAAAATGAAAATTTGTAAATGAAAATTACCTTTCAAAAAAAAAAATTTTTTTCAATTTTTGTTCTTAATCATTTTTTTTAAATTAAACTTTAAATTTTACAACCATTTTTCATTTATTTTTTTTTAATAAAAAAATAATTTTGTTTGCAGACTTTAAATATTCATTTTTGTATTTATATTCTAGTTTCTTATATTGAAAGGCATAAAATATTTTCGTATTTTTAAAAATATATCATCCAAAAATCATCAAAAAATTCTGATTGCATATATTTTTTTTTCCATTTAATAAATATTACTTACATTTCAATATTTATAATTATTCATAGCTTTTTTATTTTTTTTTGGATTCAATTCATTTCTCAAAGAAATTTTTTTTTTCAATTGATAACGAGCTCAAATATTAGCTTAATTATCTAAATTTTCCGGTTTACAATCCCATTACATTTTTACCGAACACCCAAAATTTTCAATATCTTTTTCCCAAAAAATTTAATTGTTTTAATTTTTGGCTCAACGTTTTAACTTTTGTGATCATATTTATATTTTTAAACGCCAATTGTTATATAATTTTGAATTATTAAAAAATTTTTTAGATAAATAAATGTGAACATATTTTAAAAAAATTTCTTTTTACAAATTTCTTTGATCATTTTATTTTTTCAGTTTAATCATTAAAAATTGTAATTTTTCAAAAGATCAGGTTCAAAAATAAAATAAAACTTATAAAATATATTTCATGTCTATAAATAGACTAATATTCAATTATATTTTTATTTGATTGGTGATGAATTAGTTTCATTTAATTTCTTTTTTTTTATTTACTTTGCAAAGAAAAAAGTTAAAATGGATGATATTCGCTATTTCTATAAATAAAATGCTTAAAATTTTTCTTATTACCTGGTCCCACCAACACTAACGCTGAATAAAACCCAAAACCTAATTCCACTGAAAGTTTTTAACCTATATTCCGTTCGCATTCCGATAAAAAAAAAATTCCACTCGAAGACTTTTTCTTATTTTTATCAAATTTTTTTTTGTACATATAAATAACTCCCCAGATATATAGTATTTAATTTTCATTGAAACCAAATAAACTGGATTAAATTATTCTTTTTTTTCCATCCTCATAAATTATTAATTAAATCTAATTTACCAAAATTTACACATTTATTTTTAAAAAAAAAATTTAAGGAACTCTGTGATTTTTGTATAGATATGAACATTAGTAAAACAAAAATATTGAAAAAATGATAGAACTTTCAACTAACACTTGAATTTTACAAAATCAAACTATGAATATAATAAACAGGATATAAATAAACAATAAATGCAGAGGAATAAAAGTGAAAAACCTATTTAAATATTGTTTACGAATGTATATTAAAGAAAAAAAATAAAAGGCATATTGAAAAATGAAACATCTATTTAGAACGAGAAAAAGACATGTTTATAAAAAATTATTTACATTAATTAACCGTGGACTATTGTCCTTTTATTTGTTCATGTTTTTCGAAAAATCAAGATTGTTTTAACGGCTTACGTCGATATATTGTCCATCCGTGTAACATTAACGTGTAATATATTAATTTCAATACAAAATTCGGTATATTTGGTGACATAGTTTTTGTGATAAGATCATGGACCGCGCAGTATTTCCTTTTAAACGTGGGGATTGTTAAAATCCTGGTATTAAAGACATACTTAAAAATGGAACAGTGGAACAAGAACAATCTTCGCCCGTAGATTAAATGAAGGTTTCAGTTCAAAATTCAATGAATTAGCAATCGCCGTCTGAATGTTGGAGAATATGTCAAACGACTGAAACACTATCATAACAAAGACGCATGCATTTATGATAATCCTTCCCATAAATTTTGACAATTTTCTTTTTATATATGCCTCGTCATAGACGCTGTTTTTCCCACGCCTTTCTTTTTTTTTGTATTAGTGTATTGTCTGGAAAAAAAAATGAACATATTAAAAATACATAAAAACAAAGAACACGTGACTATGACGAAAAACGCCTAAATATCGCAAAGTAAATTTTTTTTTTGTTTTTTTTTTCCGGGATTTAAACATAATAATTTGCTAGAATCGATCAAATTTTTATTGTGGAATGCTTAAACGAACCAATGATTTGATTGAAACAACGCATCGGAAACGAATATATTTTTTTTTGTTAATGGTTTACTATTTATTACAAGCATAAAAAATATTCAAACGTTGTAAATCAGATCAAGAAACAGATCATGAACGTAGGATTGCATCTTCTATATGCCAAGTATCCGTCACTTTTGTTATCCTCGAAATTAAGTTTTCTCTCTGTTTATTCCTAGAATGTAATCATTTCAATTAATAAATTTTAGAATCTTATATATATACATATGATATTATTTTTATATTACATTAAGACCTATTTTTATACTGTTTAATGCTGACAAACGTTACAATTTTATTTGATTTTCCCTCCTCATTCGTTATCACATTTTCGTCTACCAACAAAATATCCAAATGTTTTTTGAGAGTGAACAAAAAAATATAAATCATATTAAAACACAGAAAAAAGCCATATAAATCCAACAGCAAAATCGATGCCCAGTATACCAGGTTTTTATGGAAAGTGTGAATTTTTAACAACGGCTTTCTTTCATATCATATTCAAACACAGAAAAACTCGTGGTTAAATCAACAAAAAACCGATGCCCACATGTTGGAACAGAAAATATTAATTCCATAGGTTGAGCGAATGGATGCTGGAACCATTGAAAAAAAACAAAGAGATATCAAAAGACAAATGTTATTAAAAAAAAAAGAAAGGATATATAAATTGTGGTGTGCCATATATTAAAACTCAAATGTCATGAAGGGACACGGTGCATTTAAAACTAGGTTTGTTTCCTTCAAAACTTACTTCGTCGGTGAAATTTAATCCCGACAAAACTTCATGTTAACCTAGAAACCTAATTTACAACTTTTCTCTTTATTGCTCACTCATTTCAACCGTAAATGATGATGAGACAAATTGCTGTCAATCTAGTCTTCATTTAAATTCAACGCAAAGTTTAGCCTAATTAGAAGAAAATATTTTGTTTTAATAAGAAATGTGGCATCAAGGCCAAAAGAGGTGTTGGGAGGACTGGTCCATCATCTGTCTTATAATTAAACTTAGCTCGCCACAATCACTAACCCAGACATACTATATTGTTCTTTATACCAAAAAAACACATTCTTATTTTACCATTTTTATTACAGTCACCATAATACCTCGGGGGTCATAAATGAGTCCTGACTAGTCTCCATATGTATAATTTGTCTGTTGGGAGATATAAATAAATAGTAGAGGAGAAATTACAAAATAAAATACTATGAAAGTATTTATAGAAAAAAAGGCATGTCCTGGGTTAACTAAAGGCAAGATGCCAGGTCAGGACCAATAACATTGCAGATTCCTCTTTGTATCTTATCAAGAATTTCTAAATGTATATCAAACACCAGACCAGATATGGCAGTAATATTCAGTGCATGGTCGAATGGTAGACTTATAAAATTTTCAAGATTGATTCTTGAAGAGAAAATTGTTTAACACGACAAAGCGAACTCGTAATATCATCGCAAATTGGTCTAGCGAGATAAACTTTTTTGATAACCATTACATTACATCGAAGTGCCTCTTGTAAAAAAATGAATTGGCGTTATTACTACTATCAGAAATCTGTGTCAGCCTTTTAATCACATCTTAAAATCCAGCTACCATGGATATTGTTTTAAAATAGGATTCTGAAAGAACCAATATCAGGATTTTCGACTTACATTTTTTACTTGATGAAAAAAAAATCTTCAATGTTATTTACTTTTGCTTTTTTTTTCCTTCTTCTTTATAACAAGATGGCGACGACGTTTTTGTTTTTGTATTCGGAAGAGAAATTTTGCCAAATCAGATCATTTTTTCTCTCCTCATCCTTTCTTCTCCAACCCCTGACACCAAGATAAAATGGATAATGATTTAAAAAAAAAATTGAGAAATAAAATATAAAATGTATCTGACTGAATTTGTTTCAATAAAAACGCGCTGTCAATTTAGAATAGTTAAAGAAATATTAATGAAATGAATTTGTATTTGTGTATAGTTTTCAGTATTTTCTTTTCTTTTCCGGGTTTTTTTTTTTAAACTTTAAGCTTAGTATGTTAGAAAGCTCCAAGACTAGTTGCCCGATTGACGAACGAACCTTGTTCTAAATGAGAGTTACCTATCGAATAAACGTACAAACGAATAATAATCTCCAGCTCAGCGTCTTTTCTTTTCTTTCTTTTTTTCTTTTTTCTTATAAAAGAATTGTTTCATCATAATCATCTGTCCGTTTGTCAGACTGTCTCAATATTTTTATGTATATATTCCCCATCTATTATTCATCTATCTATCTTCTTCTATCTCATCTCTCTTGTTCAAATCTTAGTGTTCATATATTTCTGTGTCAACTATTAAACATCTATCTTTCTATCTATCTATCTATCTATAAAAATGGACAAAAAATACAATTATTTTAAAAGAATGTATAAACATAAAAATGTCTTAAAACTATCGAATCTATCTTTGGCACATCTATCCCAGTCTGTGTTCAAATTTCAGTGTCCATATCTTTCTATGTCAACCATTTCAAATATATATATTAAACGCATTATCTATCTATATATATCTATAGATCTATCTATCTATCTATCTATTTATTATATTATATCTATCTATCTATCTATTTGGTATATCAAAAAAAATCTCAATGTTCATATCTTTCATGTCAACTATTTAACATCTATGTAATGAAAATATCTATATATATTCAGATCTATCTATCTATATGTAGATCAGATAGGGATCCATATATCTATCTATCTATCTATCTATCTATTCATTCATCTATCTATCTATCTATCCCAGTCTATGTTCATCATCAGTGTTCATATATTCTATGTCAATGTTTCACAACTATGTTTATTATCTATCTATCTCTATCTATCTTTGGCACACACAACTAATATTTCATACTTGAAGAGATATTATCTTGATTACACGATCCTCAATAGAATCATAAAAAATAACTGTGCAATTGTTGCGTGATTTCTTCTCCTCTTCAATGCAAAAGATAATTTCCCCTTTAACAATAAGCTAACTCATTTCAATTTTTATATTCAATCGAATATAATGCCAAACGAAACAAACAGAAAAACAAATCCAATTTCAATTCAGAAAAAGGGAAAAAATACTGCATGAACTTCTTTAGATGGCAATTTCAGATTTTATCATGATTTTTAACCTTCAATCTCTAATCTGTAGGACATTTCTTTAATAATATTGGCCAAACTAATAAAAACATTGAACGTAGAATGAGACATATTTGAAAAAATTAAAATTGTTTGGCAACCTTTTAATCTTTTGTCTTTTTCCTTTTCTCCACACACACACACACACACAATGTATATATATATATATATATATATATATATATATATATATATATATATATTGACAAGGGCGGCAAATTTTCTTTTTAAGCATGTTTGATTGAATAAATTACAGATATTATGTTTACTAATTTTTAACAAAATCCGTTCATACGCACAAATAACCTTCCGTGCATTGATGCTAAAGGATGAGAGAAATGTGCTATAGCTGTTTAAATTTCTTTTATTTTCATTTCCCAAGTAGTTTCGATCTTCTTCAAGAGATCATCTTCAGGGTATAAAAGTAAATACAAAGCTATATGTTGTTCATTAGTACAACGATTTATATAAAGATATGCGTTCTTATCCATTACCGTAATTTTTCATTATGTTTTTAAATGCAAAACGGTTGACAATGTGCTGAGCTTTCATTAGAACGTGAAAAAAATATCCATTATGGAATTTTATTTCTTTGTTATAAATGTCATGGTTAAAAAAAGTATACATATTTTTTTCTTTTCCTGCTCATTCAGCCATAGCCTCTTAACCTTATTTAACGCGGTAAAAATTTCCTGTTGCGCATGCATACAACTGACGTAAGGCTGGTATACGGAAACATGGGTCTTCTGCTCATACTACTTACAATGTCCTTTGTTAATAATTTATCCTAAGAAATGAAGGGAAGGTTTTATGGAGATTTTAAAAATGATCAAGGGATACAAAATATAGTAAAAAATTTTTTATTGGAAAATAATCTTTCATGGCATGTGTAATATATGTATATATATATATATTATATATATATATATATATATATACTATACATGGACCCTTTCGCCACTGAAATATATATATATATATATATATATATATATATATATATATATTTCCTTGTAATAATAAACGATATATATGGTGAATGCCAAAAATCTATAAACATTAGATGTGGGTTACAAGCTAGACATAATTTATATATAGGATATATATATATATATATATATATATATATATATATATATGTGTGTATATATAACCACGCACTGTGAATTAGCCATTAAGGACATCGGGCTTTACAGAATGACGGGCTGCATGGTGTTCATTCACACAAATTTTAAAATAGATAAAATTAGAAAGATAATATATAGTGAATTCAAAAAACTAAACATAAAAACTACAGTCAATACTAAATTAAAAAAAAAAGTAAACTTCCTGACGTAACTCTAGACTTGATGAACAACAAATACCTACCTTAGAGAAAACCTAACACCAAACCCTTTGTATGTACACCCCAAGTCAAACCACCCTCCATCTATAATTAAGCATATACCCAATCAATAGAGAAAAAATATCAGCATGGACTCCCGCTAATAAGAAATATTCCAACAACACAGTAATTTCTATAACACAGTCCTAAAAAATAGCGGATACAAAAACGCTAACATGAATTCTAGAAACAATAGTAATAACCAGAAGAAAAAAAAGGAAAGGTTCAATCAAATGGTATAATCCTCCCCTTCAAGTTCCTAGCTTTAATTGAAAAACACTTTCCGACTAATAACAGACTTAGCAAGATCTTTAATAAAAACACCTTAAAATTATGTTACAGTTGCACTGAAAATCTAGAAAGAAACATAAAAAAATAATAATAAAATCCTGGAAAAAACACGCATGCCAAAACAGTATTAATAAAAATCCTAAACGAAAATTAGACAAAAATAATGAAAAATTATGTGATTGTAGAAACCTTGATGACTGCCTGTTGGAAAATAAATGCCGCACAAAATCTGTGGTATACCGATGCACTATCTCATCTATTGATAGTCCTAACACATTGGTTCAACGGAGAATGAATTTAAAATTCGATGGAGATAGCACAAAAGCTCCTAAATAATATTGCAAATAGAAATCAGACATCTCTATATAAATATTTTTTGGCATTTAAAAGAAATGAATAAAACACCAAAAGTAAAACGGAAAATAATAAAAAGAACAAGAACTTGTAAAACCTTGACCTCTTTCCAATGATTTTGATTTCAGACCATTAGAAAATTTACATTATTATGCCAAAAATCAAAATTTTTAAACCATTTCCATGAATTAATATTTTAAATAACATGCTTATTAAGATTCATTAAAATTTCTTGAAATTGCGTGTTCCTAAATATTATATTGATATATCAAATATATTTAAATATTAATTAAATCATTAAAATTTAAAACAAATATATAATTGTCAACTAAAAAATAAATATGTTTTTGAAAATTTAGAACTTTGTAGCAAAAAATCATAAAATAAAAATAATTATATATATATATATATATATATAAAGCGATATATATATATATATAAAATAAATATATATATTTATGCATTTATTAGCTATGTCCATATTTATCCAATGTATATATATATATTTTTATATATTTATAAGAATCTAAATTGAATTAACACAGTCAATGCTTTAAAATTTTCATATAAAACTTTTCATGATCATTTTTTGTTATCAGGTCATTGATGATTGGATTTTGTACCAATTTATATCATTTAAAGATAGTGCTAAAATATATATTTAATTTGTATATTTATTTATTATTTATATAAATATATATTATTTTTTATTTTTATATTTTTAAGACTAAATTTTATCATATATATATATATTATATATATATATATATATATATTTATAATTTTGTTTTATTTGGGAAAAATTAAAGGGAGAAACGTAATCTTTGGATAATTATTTCGATATTATTCTTTAAACTAAAATTTAAATACCAAAAAACATAACTTGATTAACTCTTCATTGTAAAATGTTTCTTTTTTGAATCTTTATTTGTTTTTTAATCACATTTAATTTGTTATATTTTGTTTATTTATTTATTTGGATGAATTTAATTAATTTATTTTACTTCTTTTATTTATTTTTTATTATACTGTATTTTTTATTTACTCTTTTCATTTTTCGATTTTTAAGTTTTTTAAATTTTTCTATCTTTATATAAAAGTTATAGTGTCTTTTTTTCGTTTGATTTTTTTTATAATCTAATAATTTTTGGTCATAATGGTTTGTTAATTTTTATTTATTTTATTTTATTTTAGGAATTTTGTTTTTTATTTTTATTTATTTATTCTATTTCGTCTATCTAACGGGTGTGATTTCGTAATTTGTTTGGGTTAATTTATTTTGATATTTTATTGTTATTTTCTTTTTTATTTATTCTTTTTTTGATTTTTCGATTTTTTTATTAATTAAAATTCATTTCATGTTTGAATTTTGAAATGATACTCGGATCATTTTATTTATCATTATCTTTAATTTCATAGAAAAAATATTTAATGCACTAAACCCACGTATGAGAATAGCTTTTTTTCTAACAAATCGCAATTCCTTTGATGTGTTATTTAGAAAGTTCCCAATAATTTTCCTAATTTTCTAAGATTTTTTTTATAATAGATCTCGTTTTTATTTTTCCAGACTAAGTAAAATTTTTTTCAAAATTTAATGAAATTTGAATTTAAATTCATTATTTAGGTTTTATTTATGTTATATATTATTATAATATTTTTCTTAACAATATGTTGATTATCTAAATTGTTAAATTCGTTGTTTAATTCATTCATTTCAAAAATGAAAAGTATACATTACTTATTATTAATCTTATTCGGGAAAGATTAGTCTTTTCAGCAATTAAATTAGGCTGCATCGAAGAACTATTCTTCTGATTTTAATTTCTGCTTTGCAGGAATGACGTTTTATTCCGAGCAGTTGATAATACTCAGTTTTTAAGTTTCTTGACAACATTTAAGTTGATATATTTTATTTAAATTTAATATCAACTTTAGTAAAGATAAATTAACGGACGAACTTTGTCATACTTAAAATTACCAAGAATCTCTTGGAATAAAAGTCTGGGCAACATATTTCATACATCGTATTCTCAGGCTATGTCTTCCTCTTGATTATCTATTGAACCAACATTTGGATATCCAATTTTTAAGCAAGAATAAGCGGTCGTATTAGATTTAAAAAGAAAATAATGGTTTGCATGGCTTATTTTGGATAAAAATAATTCAATGTAAACTTAGCTATTTTGATGATTAAATACGTCTTTATTAAACACTATTTTCTTTTGTCATAGAAAACATCTGACAGAATTTTATTCCAACTTGATAGCTATAATGTATATATTTCTTTTCTAATAAGCAAACTTATTCCTTCATTTAGTAAAAAATCTCAACTTCATTACAATTTCCGAAGAATATAAGTGCAATAATAAGCAAACAGCTATATTTACATACATATTCTTAGAAGAAATTATGTACAAGAGAATTGCATACATATAAAAGAAACATTGATAGTAAAATTAATTTTCTTCATCGGACTTTTTGTTATCAAACGTTCAAGTGGAGAAACAATAAATAAATAAGATCCGGGCATAAAAAAAAATAATTTTTTTGTTTAATAACTAAAGAAACAATGATGACAATGGCAGACACTAGAAATTTTTTTTTTAAATTGTGTCTGTGTACGGAACGCTCGAAATTGAGATCAAAGAACCTTTCACAAAACTGATGAAGGCCATTTGGGAATCGTCAATAAAAATATCTTTATCAGATTATTTTATTAATAATATAGATTTTACCTATTTTCTCATCTCTCAATCTCTCTTATCTATTTCCACCCTTGTTCTCTCCCCATCTCTTTATCTATCCTCTAAAAACCCCCTCTTTATCATCTCTCTTAATTCTTTTTCTCACTATATTATTTTAGTTTGGAAACCTTTCTTTCATTCTCCGGCTTTAAATAATCGGGGGTTTTTATTTTAAAATATTCTTTTAATCACGCGTTTATCATAACTATTCATTTCAGTTTGGCTTATTGACATATTTCTTTTTATCTATTGCCTATGATCAGATCCTGTTTATCTGCGTGTCTATATCGAGATCTCAGTTAATTCAGATCTATCAGTCTGTGTGTCCATCTTTCTGTTTATCGAGCAATCTCTGTCTGTTTCTATATCTGTCACGTTCTATGAATTTCCCAATGTTCATCTGTCTCAATCCAATATTCTCAATCACAGATATATTCCCAAGTGCATATCCACCAACATGATCCTAGTACTATCTATCTATCTATCTATCTATCTATCTATCTATCTATCTATCTATCTATCTATCGATCGATCGATCTATCTTAATATATTTCCTACTTATCTCTATATATTATTCTGTACCTATCTCTCTCTTTACGTATCTATCTAGATAATTATATCTGTCTCTGTCTCTATCTCTATCTCTCTCTATATAGTATATTCTTATTTATTGATTTTGATTGTAAAAAAAGTATTGTATCAAAAGGATAGATCTATCTATCTATTTATCTATATATATAGATCTATATATATATATATATATATATTAATCTATTTCATCTAATATGATCTATATATTTATTTAAGTATCATTTATTTTTCACATTTACATATTGGATTTGAAAAATTGTTCAGTATGTATCTATTTGATTTTTCACTAATGGAAACAATAAATATATATATATATATAAGAAATATATATATATAAATTATACAGAACGATTCATAAAATCAATTATTGTCCTTTCATTATATATATATATATATATATATATATAGTATAGATATATATATATATGACAGATAGATCTTCTAGATCCTAGTTCCTCTAATTATCTATCTCTCTTTCTCTATATATTTATATTTAGATATGTATCAATTTATATAGGTGTAAGTTCTCATTTGTCTATCTATCTATCTATCTATCTATCTATTTTGCTGTCATCTATATATATATATATATATATGTATATATATATATAGATCATTACCTATTAAATATATTCATCTCTCACCCCAAAGATATCTATCTATCTATCTATCTGTCTTCTATCTATCTATATAATATATAAATATATATATATATATATATATATATATGTCCTCTTTCTATCTTTCTCCTATATATACAGATATATATATATATATATATATATATATATATATATATATATATATATATATATATATATATATGTTAGTATATTCTCTTCTGTCTCTCTATATATACATATTTATATATACATTTATATGTACATTACTATATTTAAATTCATCCATCTATCTAAATATATATCAATGTTTGTCTACCTATCTCTCTCCTGATATACACACACACACACACACACACATATATATATATATATATATATATATAAAGAGAATTAATATATATATATATATATATATATATATATTAGTATTTTCTCATGTATTCATCTACCCATCACCTATATTTTTAATAGTTACCCTTTCTGTTTCTTTTACTTTAACTTATTTAAATGAGAGTTACTGCTTCATTATTCTTTTATTCCTTCTGATTTTAGAATATATTTTAATCTTTCTAATTTATTAAAACTAAAATCATTAAATGAATTGATTACTAGTATGTGTGGTTTCCTCGCCGCCGATTCAACACCGCCGACTCAACTCCAGGATAACTCAGCTCCAACCTACTCCGCGCGAATTGATAACTTCCGACCGATTTCGGCTGTCATATTTTATATATCTATTAAATTGGTTTTGAGCCGTAGAAATTTTGAAATCTTTTCTTTGTGATTTATTAGTTACACCAACCTATTTGTCTGACTGGTGTTTAATTTTCAAGATTGGACAAATAACAACGCTAAAGTTGCAAGTGTGAAGATTCATTACGGGGCTGCAAAAGGTGAAAGAAACTGAAATGTATTTCTCGAGCAATTAATTGTAGGTCCTTCCCCTCCGACTAAATTGTAAAGCACATGTAGACAGATGAAAGAATTTTGCAGAGTGCTTCTTCTTTTTCACAACACTCCAACTGAATATTTTAGGGGAATTGCATAAAATTTTCACTGATTTTTTTTGTTTTTTTTTATTAAATATAAGGTCTAACATTTAAATATGATCCTTAATAAGTTACTTTTATTTGTTTTTAAAGAGCACGACGAAAAATGTCATAGGTTGCATATCGTTGAGTTTTCATCCCTCTGAGAAGGCTTGTGGTGAGTTGGCCTGGAGTTGAGTCCGCGACGTTGAGTTGGCAGTGATGAATCATCCTACACTTCATTGACGGAGACTTTTTTATTTTATTGTCACTGTTTTATTGCTTCTCTCTTTCATTCAATTTTTACCTTTCTATGTCCATATCCGATTTAAACTTATGTCTGACACAGGGCCACAGAAGTTAGGTTTCTCTGAGAATCGAACTGTTTACGCAAGTGCATTGGTTATAATGACCAGCTTATTAAATGACATCTCTGCGGTAGATCCTCCTTACTAGCAATATTTACGCACATGATCCTTTCTTATTGTTACATTTTCCATCGTAATTATTTATGACAGCAGTTTTTCTAAATTCTGCTTTTAAATATCTGGACTTGTATTGTCTGTTCTTTATCTACTGTTACTTGACTTTTTTTCTATCTTTCTGTCTTTCTTGCTTTATTTATATTTATCTATTTTCTATCATTTCATTGTGAATAATATTTGTTATGCTCTCTCTCTCTTTCTTTCTTTCGCTCTTTCTTTTTTTCTCTCTCTCTCTCTCACTTTCACTCTTTTTTTTCTTCCTTACGGCCACTTCCTGTTGAGACTTGACAATAACTAGATGGGTGACCGCCTCGAAATACTAAGCGCTGCAAGCTTGAAAGTGCGGATGGTTTAATGCTTAATGCCTCGGAATTGTTAATCGGAGAGCCGAGTTCAAATCCCCGTTGTGTCAGTTATATTCAATTACGAGCAAATACACTTGGGAAAGGTATGAATCAACGTCTTTTCCCGGCAGTCAAATATTAAGAGCTGTGTTATATAGGAATAAAGTGTCACTGCCGACACTCGAGTCTGAACGTAGATCGCCAGTGAACAAACACACGCGATCAAATTATTGAATTTAGTAGACTACGTAACCATAGTGGAAACACATATATGTAGGAAGTAGCTGACGACTAACGATCCGATTCCTATTCTATCCTTTATATTACACGAATGGCTATTTCCAGTGTATCTTCTATTAATATACGAACCGCTATTCTCTACTCTATTCACTATACTATTCCTCATTCGGGCACCTCGAGGCTGTGTAATGTTTAGCAAGATTGTCTCGCTAGAACAATTACGATTGAATAGTGAATAGCGCCCCATACTTTGGGCATCGTGCCACATCTAAGCTAAGCTTAAAAAATCACTACTATTTTTCTATTCAGATCACTATACAGATTACTATTCGAGCGAGAATTGTCAAGCAAGTACTATTAGTGCAATGA
>CAHIKZ030001737.1:267500-270000 GCA_903632075.3 Acanthosepion pharaonis | reverse complement strand
TCCATTGAGAGTGCGCTGATCTCAGAATTCTAGACGATAAACCTAAGACCAGGCTCATATATAATA
Organism: Acanthosepion pharaonis; assembly: GCA_903632075.3. Lineage (NCBI taxonomy): Eukaryota > Metazoa > Mollusca > Cephalopoda > Sepiida > Sepiidae > Acanthosepion > Acanthosepion pharaonis. The sequence goes on along the minus strand of CAHIKZ030001737.1, from coordinate 269,934 downwards.
TCAGCGATCATCGCAAAAAGCAAAAGTAGCATACTGCGTTACATGAGCTAATATAGAAAGAAACATAGATCAACTCAAAGTGGATTAATTTTAAATCCATCAGAAACCAATAGCTTTAATATAAAAAAGCAATTTCTGGTCAACGGATCTAGTATAGTAATTTACTTTATGGCCACACTTAACCTAAAACATCCCAACACATTTTGCTTACACAGTTTTGTTTCTCTCATTTCGATCTCAAGGGGCCAATCTTAGGGAAATGCGTTGTTATTAAAAAAAAAAAGAAGATTTTCCACTTTCTTCTACCATCTCCAAAGAGACATACATACAAACACCCCCCCCATATATATATATATATATATATATATATATATATATATATATTTAAGTTATGAAGAACTTGGTAATTCGTATGGGTAATCCCAAAGATGATGAAATCCTGAGAGCTCAATGTAAAACCAGAGCTAATATTTAAAAGAAAAACAGACCACTTTAAGGTACCATTATAAAAATTCATTTCACCAGAGTCCTTTTAAATCAGATAGCACTTCCAAAAATGAAATGAAACGAAAAATGAAATTAAACTTGATGTGTAGTGTAAGTTTTTTGTAATTTAAAAGAGAGTGTAAAAGGGGTAGTTAAAGAGACATGGTACAGTATAGGGAGGAATTAATTTCATATCTCTCTCAAGCATACTTTGTATTGGGGGAGGGAGTGGCCAGACCTTGACCTATTTATATATATATATATATATATATATATATATATATATATATATATATATATATATATATATATATATATATATATATATATATATATGTATATATATATATATGTATATATATATATATATGTGTGTGTGTAATAAATGATAATTTTGAGACGTACTGTGGCTTTTTAATAATTAAGTATTACTCCAGACTTCAATGTTAAGATAAAACAGTATTTAATTACAAGCGCAAATAAATACTTATCACGATCAAAGAAGTAAAAGAAAACCAAAGATAATTAACCATTTCAGTGAATACCTTGTTAGTAGCGCGGCTCGGCTTAACGTCCGGCAAATCCTAAATCAAAATCCCAAACTTAGACGCAAAATAATTCACACAAACTCGACTGGATAGTTCCATTCAATAGTCACTCAATTAGTTGCCTGACAACGTTGCTTATACACTTGAAAAAAAAAAAAGTATATTCATAAGTCCAAAGTGTCACACTCGAAACTCAGTGTCAGTAGTTACTCATTTTCTTCCTATATGACAAATAATAATGATAATATTCTGAAGGCTTTGGAAATGTACAAAGTCTCATCGCTAACAGTAAATGCCATTAAACGCAGCATGGCAATGCGGAAAACAATATTATACCTGAATCACACCAAAGGCACTGCCACTTCTAACAGCCTGAATATCCGACGCGGAACCTTATTCCCTGCCCCGCTCTGTTTTGTCTGTCATATTCCTCCTTTCGCATGAACTAAACAATAACAGCTAAGGATACAAAATAAGGAAGAACCTATTTAATCACCTACTATACTGGATGATTTAAAATCTTTACCAAAGACGGCAATGTGTTGAAGCATCTTATCCATAATGTAAAATGTTTCAAAGACGATATTGGCATGGATTTCGGATAGATAAATGTGAAAAAGTAACATCTACGAAAGAGAGAATTACAGAAACACGCTCAATAGATCTAGATTCTGTCACAAAATGATTAGGAAGATGGAACAAGAAGAAAGCTATAAATATCTAGGAATTAGCGAAAGTGATGAAATAAAGCATACACAAATGGAGGAGAAACTGAGAAAGGGATACTATATTTGTCTGTTTCTGGTGTTGAATACCTAACAAAAATCACCAAACAAAAATATCAGTCATAAACACTTAGGTTATACCTGTGGTGCAATACAGTTTCAATATCCTTTGCCGTTCACTACGTGAATGGACGCCAAAACGACACTACGCGAATGGACGTCTCAATTGGGCGTCTTTGGGACAATGACTAATAATAACCCAAAATGGTTGGATAAAAATCGAGACTGTGGTTTGAAGTCAGGTGCTTCAGAAAACATCACTGCTTGGAACAAACTGGCTTCTGAGAAAACTTTCTTCGATATCAAAAGATGAAGCAATTACCGAGTCCATTACCATTTTTTATGATTCTATCCTTCTGACTAGATTACGGCAAAACGTTTACTTGGTATTATTGTATTATAATTGGTATTATAATAATTACAGTGCTATGAGAACTATTTGAGAATTGAGTGAATATGCCTAGGGTAACTTTTAACGAGCTTGTCTGATTAGTTATCAATAATGAGTCGTAAGTTCGGTCTCCACTCCTGGCTGGGTGCCTCATGCTAAAAAAATCGATATAAAATAACTAAACAAGCCTTGTCAAGTGGTACTATCCACAAACCAAACAACAA
>CAHIKZ030001737.1:187500-262500 GCA_903632075.3 Acanthosepion pharaonis | reverse complement strand
ATATTTAATAATGAAGCCAGAACAACCTACCTAGGTTTCACCTAAACGGATCTTTAGGCTAATCTGTCTAAAGAGGAAACGACATCCACATTTTTGTTATTGATAAAGCCAAAAAAAGTAATTGGTATAAAACCACGTGACAGAAGAGATAGAGAAAAAAATTAAAAAAATAAAAACACAAAAGACCATCTATTCCAATAACCTGGATATCCCATGCCTTCACCAATTTAAAATCTCAGATCTTTGATTTTTATAAATTCTTTGGTTCATCGGAGGTGGCTATTTCTAACTTTCCCCCATATATAATAAGCAATACTTGTTCCCTGCTCTATACTTATGGCATTTTTTTAGTATTTCCCATTTTAAGAAGGAGTCAATTACATCTTCCTGTTTTTTTTCTATCCGTTTTTTTTACCAACCTCCTTATTACCATTAGTATAATATATATATATATATATATATATATATATATATATATATATATATATATATATATATAACTTTGGGAGTAAACAGGGTTTTGAGTTTACTGAGGAGTTGCAATTTCCAAAGGAGACCTGTAATAACAAAAATATCCCTCGGATGTGTAAGTACCACATCAATTTATCCCTTAATTTTAATAGGCGCAATAGAAGTTTTGCCCAGTACACTAAGGGCTATTTTCCAGTTACCTTCTTGAATGGTATCATCCAATTTATACCTTCAGAGAATCTTTCACTAAGGATCTTTACATATATAAATATTAATAACGAAAAATGAAGGTAAACCAGATACATATTAATTTTCTACATGTATTTTTATTTAAACGTGTATACCGGTAATTATGTATGTGTGTAGGCATGTCTGTATGGACAGACTAGTATGTGCACCTATGTACGCATGTGAATCTATGTATGCATGCATATTTTTTATTTTTTCATTATTTTATTTAAAAAACAAATTAACAATAGATTTCCAGTTTTTTATCAATAATTTCATTGCTTTTTATGATATTTTACTTTTATTTTGTTTTATTTCATTCTATTTTAGAATTATATTCCTTTTCCCCCTTTTTTTTCCTTTCATCCCTTTCTCATTCTTCCTTTTTCTAACAACCTGTTCAAACCGTAGTTTCCTGCTTTCAACACTCGACCACGTGATCTGTCAATCTTTGATACTACTTTGCTATACATCCAAGATGTCTTTTGAACCAACCTCTAACTCTTTTCTTATAAATAGATATTTACAACACCTTACCCTCAAAACTCTGACATCGACTGTCAACAATCTCACTCCCCCGAAACACAATATTAACACTAGATCAGACTAGCACTTTTACGCTGATCAAAATTCAAGTTTATTTTCATAACAGTTTCGCACATAGAGTGATTAGATAGATATCTGGTTTTAGTTAGAATAAGATTTCTACTGAATAATATCTTACCTACAAAAATATTTGTCGGTGAATAATTTCCATTTCTCCTCGGATCGTTGATAAAAAACATTTAATGCTAATTCCATCTATTAAAACCTTTCTCTTTGTACTTTTTTCTGTTAAATGGTTGATACTAAATAAATATTTATCTTAATGACTATATTGGTATATTTCCATTTAAAAGAAATTTTTAGGAACTATCTAATCTAATACTTTTTATTTTCTTGAACACACACACACACATTTTATATATATATATTTGTGTTTGTGTGTGTGTGTATAGACCATATATATATATATATATATATATATATATATATATATATGTTTCCGATGTGTGTGTGTGTGTATTTAGGCATTTTTAAATCTTTTATAAATGTTTAATTCAAGATCAACATTCAAGGGGATTAAGCGTTTTATTTAATTTTTCTTGTGTTTGAACAAGTGGTTTCTTTCCTGGACATAGAATGTGTAGAAACTGTCTAAATATTTTGTAATTCCGAGCGATTTCGGCTACACTTTTAGCCATTATCAAGGATGATTTTATATTTACTTTTTTTAAATGGATGTATTGATTGTGTGTATGTATCTAGAGGTATAGGGATGTTTTATTTCCCGAACACAGCCAGCACATGTTGGTCAAGATCGTAGCTAATATTATTGTACGTTGGCTTTTTCATTTTTTTTAATATTAAGGCTTCCATTATTTTTAATCATTTCTAATGAAACACACACACACACACACACATTGATATATATATATATATATATATATATAAAAGTGAAATGATAGTCAACAATTAGAAGCGACAGTCTGTTTCATGGTAGATGCAATCGTCAGGCCAAAGCTAAAATTGACTTCTATGTTCAAATTTACAAATTTATCCCATAAATTTATATATAAATATATTTCTTCATATATATATATATATATATATATGAAAATTTCTCCGATTTAACCAGTAGAGAAGACAATATTTATGAATAAAAATAACAATAGGAAAACTAGTAATTGTTACGTGTTTCGTCCAATGTGGACTTTTATCAGAGCAAAATACGAAATGAAAAAAAAAAAGAAAAGTTAAACACACACACAATGAATCAACATCCCCAGAAAACTTGACCTATTTATGATCTTTTTTTTTTTTTTTCATTTCGTATTTTGCTTTGATAAAGTCCACATTGGACGAAATGCGTCAGCAATTACTAGTTTTCCTATTGTCATTTTTATTCATATATATATATATATATGTGTGTGTGTGTGTGTGTGTGTGTGTGATTGCGCATGTGTGTGCATGTGTTTAATTAGCGATTAAAGACATTGAAAATTACTTCATAATAGAACGGCTTTAGAATAAATTGAAGTATGAAAGGATTAAGGCAAACAATACTAATAGTATAATAATATAATACAATTTGTTTAATACAATTTCTGGTTCGCTTATATGGGTAAATATCCCTGTTATTAAAAATCTCTAAAATTAAGGGTTTTATGTCTGTACTCAAATTAAAAACTAATCTATTCGGATTTAATGGTTCGTTAGTTAAACAATAAGTTTCGCTTGATTAATAAGAGACAATCTAAAATTTCTTATATAAGCTCTTCCTTAGCATAATGTTTTTGGTTTTTTTTTAATGACTATATATTTTGAATTGAGACTGATGTTCATATATATATATATATATATATATATATATATATATATATATATATATATATATATATATCATAATTAATTCATAGAGACAAGAAGAAACTTCAACCGAATGCAGAAAGCATTGGACGGCCGTTTCGTCTTATTTTTAGGATTCATTAGCAGTGCGCATCCAGTACCCAGAATCGAATCTGGACTGTTACGATATGACGCATGCGTCATAACCACTAGACCAACGGGTTTCGGTGACGTTGACGTAACAAACCAGACTTGATATAGCGCCAACACTTCATAAATTCCGTCATGTGAACCATCCGAGTCTACTTATACCAATGGACTATGCCGCCATGAGTGCCGACTTCTATCCCCAAGTGGTCCGGTTTCGAAACCTGGTAGTGGATGCGCATTGCTGATGAGTCCCCAAAATAAGACGAAACGGCCACCCAGTGCTTTCTGCATTATGTTGAAGATTCGTCTAGATTCGATGAATTAATTATGATTATTCCCATCTCACTTAATTAATATATATATATATATATATATATATATATATATATATATATATATATATATATATATATATATATATATATGTTTGTGTGTGTTTTATTTAAAGTGATAAACATCTGTCAGATTAATAAAAATATATTACTTCTTTAGAAAATTACTTTATTTACGTTTGGATGCAAAACTGAGCAGCTAAGATAATTTCGAGGTATCTATGACGAGAAGGATTTAGCATAGCGACCCTGTTCCTGGCCTGTTTGATCGTCAAAGCTTCTTCGTGACCAAGTCGGTTAAGGCAGGTTGGAGCTAACGAAAATTTGCCTCTGTCGGAGAGCGCATAATTAATAAGATTTCTCCAATATTCAGGTAGGTAGCGAAAAATAAATAGCATTTAATATATAAATGGAACGTTTACGCAAAATAGGAGTCCCCTCTAAAATAATGATTGAAGCGATAAATATATTTATCTATATTATTGTATCTGTGTATGTACATATACAAACAAACACACACACACACATCTATCTATCTATCTATCTATCTATCTATCTATCTATCTATCTATATATATATATATATATATATATAGAGAGAGAGAGAGAGAGAGAGACGTAAGGCATGTGTCATTTAACAATTTAGACAAGTTTTGTCTACTTATTTTCAATAAGATCCTTATATTCAAGGACAAGTATCTTAGTAAGTTTATTAAAGGAAGAGAAAAAATTACCATGTTGATACATGTTGTACTTTAGTCATTAGTACAATGTCATCATCACGGTGTTGTTTTTTCTAAGACAAAATTGTTCTGGTCTTCTGAAATTTAATTTTTTAACTTTGATGCTAAAAACTGTAAAGTTATGTACTGTAATACTTAAAATTTCAAAATGTAACAGTCATGGGTGGTAACTAGATAAAGCATGCTGATATATATATATATATATATATATATATATATATATATATATATATATATATATATATATATATATAATATATATAATATGTGTGTGTGTGTGTCTGTATGTGTGTGTGTGTGTGAATGTCTGTGTGTGTGTCTGTGTGTGCATGTGGGTGTTATATAAGATGCATTTCGGCAGCAATAATACTTTCAAACGGTTTTGGTTGAATAATATAGACAGGTTTTCTATAAAAATTAGCAAATATACTGATAACATAAAAGCAACTAAATCGAAAATTTTAAAAATCTTATAAAAATTTTTATATATAAAGCGTGTCCATATTGTTCAACTTATATCTTCTTAATACTTTAATTTCGTTTTAGTTGCTTTGTTGTTTTGATTGGAGTGAAATGATTAAAAATTTAAATATATATATACATATATATATATATATATATATATATATATATATATATATATATATATATTTTTATGTGTGTGTGTATATATATATATATATATATAGGCAGCATATCTTTATTCAAGCAAGTTCGGTTGAATAATCTAGACACATTATGTCTTTATTTTATTTTAATCTTCTGAAATTGAGTAAGAAAGACGATGTAGTTTTGTTTATTTCTCTTATTTTCTCAAGTACTTTCAATCTCACCCAAGATCATCTTTATGGGTGAATTGCTAATTGAAATAGTACTGGTAATACAAATAGTACTGGTAATACAAATAGTACTGTAATAGTTGGGGTTTTTTTTGGGGGGGGGTTGCAAATACGCCTGAAACGTGTTTTGTTATAGTCAATTTAAGAATTAACGTTAAAAATGTGTAATGGAGGTAACTTAATTTATATCATTTATATAAAAGAAAAAACTAACGAGCTTCTATAAGTGAATATCAAAAGAGGGAGTGAGAGAGAGAGAGAGAGATATTTAAAAGCCAAATATTGATAAGAGTTACAAAAGATGGGAAGACGTGGAGAGGAATGATCGCTATGACTGAATTAAACAGAAATTCTTTCAAATTTAGACGATTATGAGATGCGTAAGTTCACCGAAATGATAACTGAATTATATGACCACGGCTAGTTACAGGATGATCTCAGTAGATCTATCTTGATACACAGTCCAACACCCGGTTTAATATGATTCTAATAAAATAATGCTATCAGTAGCATTATTACTATAAAATTATGGCAATAAGAGAATCGCTTTGGTTAAAACAATGGAAAAGAAAAAGACCATTTTAATCGAATGCTATCAGTACCATTAATACCTATTGGTGATAGACCTAAACTATATATTTCATTGATTAAACAAAGTCGTTTGAATAAGTACGACACTTTCATTTGAACCCAAGCGAAGCCAGACTGGATTAGAAAGCGTTTGAAAGAGATTGAGAAAAAATATGATGGAAAAAGGAAGATAAAAAATTAAGGACTTAAGGAGACCGAAGATAGCAAGTGATGATGTATTTAAATTTTTGAGTATCAAAATTGAGTGAAAAACAAGAATCCAGAAGAAATTTCCACAAGCGAGAAAGTGCGACAAAATTAAATGTTAACATAGAACTTTAGGACACAGATATATTATGTTACAGTGATTGCAAAATGAGTGAAGCTGAAATGCCAGGTCAGGGTCAATAACATCGCAGATACTTTTAAATCTTCTGATACTTAGAGGATGCACCAAACGATATATAGCAGATATATTCTAAACCTGGACGAACGGTAGACTTATAAATTAACAAGATAGAGTCTAGCGAGGAAAATTGCCTAGGGCGACACAATGAACCAACTTTCATAGCAGCAGACATTGCAATTGATTCACGATAATCTTTCCAATTCATGTCAGCGGGGAAAGGATAGCCGAAGAACGAGTCGCATTCCTGGAAATAATATAAATACTTGATACATTAGGGAAAATTTTGGTTATTTGGAAAAGAGATTGAAATAATGTTTTAGCTTTCCAAAGAGCAAAAAGCCTCCATGCAGAAGAATAACACATTAAATGAATGCAAAAATATAGTAAGAGAAATATGAAAAAGAGGGGTGTGCTCACCAGATTTTTTCAACAATCAATAAGATTATCTTTGGAAATTATCTACCTGAATATATTATTGGCGATCGTGATACTAACAACATAAGATATACGACTGGAACTGGTTTCGCAACAGACTTAAAAAGAACACTAAAGAACTCTTTCAAAAAGTAGTATTTGACATTGAATGATAATATATTAGCCTTTTCCCTACAAGGAAACATTTGGCTTTCAATGACGAAGCAGTCAATACAGGTGTCGATTGAAATTTAAAAATTCTTGGCCTTAAAAGAATTTTTCAGGAAAATATATTTTTCGTGTCTAGAAACTGCTATCACTCTTTCCTCTATTGAAGGAGGCAATACTGAATATCAACATTTTGATTATAGCAATATTTTGTCTTTGATTTACATGTGCTGTCCATTTTAGTTGTTGCTGCTGTTGGAATTTCACAAGTGATGTAGTTTTTGTAATATGGTACAGTTTTTTTTGTGATTCTGTAGCTCTAGGCTTCAAATTCGCAAAGCCATTTTCAACCATTGATCTTAAAAAGCCATTGTACACAGCTGACACTTAAGATGTTTCTGAACAGGTTTAGCGCCATGCATGACATCCATACGAAAGTCCATATGAAAGTCTCGATTTGACGAGGTTATTTAAGAACATGACTCGAGTTTTAATATTGTTGTTTTGGTTTTGTATCAATTGGCATTGTTGGGGAAAATTACCTCTGGCACTCTCTAAGTAAGAAGGAAATAACTTTTTAACTGTTAGAATACAGAATTCTCCGTTGTCAGCGAAATATTCTGTTCACACTGTGAGATGTTTTTAAGAGTATTAACACTAAGCCGATTCAGAAATTCAATCTGAATACAGTAATAACAAACAATGGAAAATCTTTGCCAGAAACGCAAACTATATAAGAATAGTGAAAGGGTTTTCCAGAAACTAAGCAATATATTAAGAAACATATCTTTAGAAACGAAGAAAAAAATATTCTGAATCGCTATGTATTATCGAATTTCCAGAATATGATAACCTGGATACTGAAAAAATGATGAAGGAACGTGGTTAGGTTTGGTTTGGTTTGGTTTACGGCATATCAACCTCAATGGATTATTTAATGCCGACAAAGTTTTTATTGCTGGTAATATGTCTTTCCTCAAAAACCTATTTCTGGGAATATTTTTCCTTGAAGAAATCTATAGCTGGTCATAATTTTTCTTTCAAAAATTATTGCTGGTAATATTTTTTTTTATTACAAAGTATTTCTGGTATTAAAACCTATTTTACGCAAGTTTGGATGTCAACTATTTGCCCAGAGCTGGGACCCTAACAGGTTCTACCACTCCGGGTCAGGGTGAATCTGGGAACGCCAGAAATTAAGAAGCGGTTCCACGCTCCTCAAAACCTCCTGATCAGAGGCCTTGCTGGTGGACGTAGTTTATCGTCTTACCCAGGAAACGGATGTAGTTTATCGTCATACCCAGGGAGGGAAGGAACGTAGAGTGACAGATATTTACTTCTATCGACTAATATTGAAAATAAAATGGGTAAAGAGTATGAATATTGCGGTATTTTGAGAAAAAATATAAACTTCAACCATGAACAAACACACCGATGAAAAGAGTAGAACACATAAAAAGAGTTGACAAATTTTCTTTATGTTTGCTAAATTCACGGTGAGACAGAAAAGCGTTATTCAGATTCTGGGAAATCATATTTTTTTCCAATATTTGTCATGCAGATGAATAACCACCTCATTTTATTCTTTTTTGTTTTTCTTCCTACAATGGCTTGATGAAAAGATTCCCGGAAAGACGGCCGGACTACGCGATTCGATTGAGTGGTCGGCACGGTCAATGGATATCACACCTTGTGAATTCTTTCTGTTTTTGGTATCACGAAGGACCTTATTTATCATGAAAAAGCTCATCACATTTAGCAATAGAAAATTCAAAATCGCAGAAAAGTTTTAAAAAATTGACATCGAGCTCGGCCAATGTGTGTTCCACTCTTTGCCTTCTCGGCCGCAATTGAATATTTGGAAATGTCACGTTCAACATTGCAATTAAAATATCATGCTACATTATCAAAAATAATCCCCCCACTTATAATTGGTAAGATAAACGTCTTTCATTGCTCAGGAGATACAAATACTGGACAGAAACAATCCTAACACTGATTTTTGACCTGTGATGCTCTACCCCCAATGTCAAATGGCATAAGATTATACACTGCATGAAAAGAAGGATGTAGAGGACTTTTCGACATTGAAGAGTGTGTAGCATGTCGAAGGATTGCTTCCTTGTAAACATCGAAGAGATCCTCCTAATTTTCGTGGCGAAATCCAACACATTGTCAAAGAAAGCATCGAAAAGAAACAAGAATAAAGGAAGTGGGTACTGAAAGAGAAGTTAAAACCAAAAGTTACAACGCCGTTTCACGGACAGTTTTCAGAGAGACACCAAAGCTATTAAGACCAAAAATACGTAGGATTGGTTATCGAAAGACGAACTGAACACGAGCCTGAAAGCATACTGGGAGCCGCCCAAGAAGTCCTGAATACTAATTCCATCAGGAATAATTTCTACCAGTATTTAGATTCCGACAAGCTCAGACCGTGTGGCTTGGAGGTGGAACTCGTTTCCCACAACATTAGCACTTTTGAAATTCTTGCGTTGAAGGAATAAAAATCATCACCATTATAAAATGACCTCAGGTCCGCACAAAGGGCCAATGTAGGAAGTATGAACTCGAATTCGTAAAGAAATGTCATCGTTACAAGCAAGAGGTGATCGAAAACGATCAATTCAAGATTTTATGAGATTTCAACACCGAAAGAGACAACATCCTTCAGGCCGTCAAGCCAGACATCACGGTCTTTGAAAAAAAAATAACAAAAACAAACGAAATAGAAAATGACACCTCATCGCTGTGATTTTTGGTCCACAAAATATCAAAGTTAATCAATTAAAAATTTTAAAAATATAGATATTGCCAAAATATGGAACGTTAAATCCATTATTGCCTCAATTATCTTTGGAACATTGGGGTCTAAAAACCGAACCTAAAAACCAACATTAAGCAAATGTTAATAAAGTATAGTAGCCTATCGCTTTAAATGTCTGGGTAGCTTGATTCTAAAAATACTCTGCAATTGGTATTATCTCTTTGATGTAGCTTGATTCGATGTAGAAAATCCATAATGTAAGATCTCAGGTTGAAAACAAAAAAGTCCTGAAGAGGAGATATTGCTACTACTACTACTACTACTACTACTACTACTACTACTAATAATAATAATAATAATAATAATAAAAGGAAACTGAAAGAAAGTGGTATGAACTTATAGCATTTTACAACATTCACAAACAGAACAAATGTAATCGCCCAGACATCGTGATCAAGAGCACAAGAACAGAATGTACTTTCTTATTGACATGGAAGTTTGTTCAGATTGTAATGTATTTTTGAGGATCATCTAAAGACTATCAAAATACAAGGATCTTGAAGTGGAAATCTAAGAAATGTGACACACGAAAACGTCAATAATTCCACTTGTAGATGAAGCCCTCGGATTGTATGGAAAATTTTCGGCATTGAAATGATTCTTGGTAGCCCACGCCTTAATCGAATACAAAAAAATGCACTCACAAGTACAGCTCACACATTACGAAGACCTTTGTCTATGTAAAATGTGTGTGATATTAGTTTGTTTTGTATTTTACACAAAGTAGAAAATATCATGAAGCTATTTCTGGCCTTAGATCTCTGGTTGGGACCCTGAAAGAAATGTGTATTCAACAGAAACCAAAGAAATAATAATAATAATAGTAATAATAATAATAAAGGAAGCCAACAAATTCAAAATGGAGTTTCAAAAACGTGGAGTAAATAACAATACACTGACTGAAGATGCAAAATACTTTAAAAAGAAAGCTAAAGCAAATTCAGTATTTTGTAAATTGTATGATTAATATTTAAAAAATTAACTATATTTACTAGAACTGAAATGTTCAAATATCTTAACCCTTCAAAGTCAGACGAAGCTGGTTTTGTTTTTTTGTTTTTTCTTTTACGTTTTTTTATGTTTGAATGCCGTGCAACTCTAAGGTGACATATGTGAAGTCAAACATTTCTTATACAATTATGAATTCGTAAAGATTAATTTGGGGACGAAATAATTTCCTAGATTAAGGTATTAATCATCTGTTTTACGCTACAAATAAACAAAAATGATTGGTGGCGATGAAAAGAAATTAAAACGAGAAACAAAATGCTAAAATCTGATTTCATGATAATTCGAAAAATCTTTAGGGAAAGCAGATATAATAGAAAAAAAAATAAATTTATGTATTTTAATTAAAATATGCAGGCTTAACGGACACTGACGTAGGAATCAGCATTATCAGAAACTCAAAGTGATCCAGTAAAACAAAAATACACACATTTAAATACAGAAATAATTTAAAGAACATGACAATCTGCTGAAGGAAAACAAATGGCGCGCGGTTGTGCGTATTCAGAAATGATCAGAAGAGAAAGGACTAGTGGCTGATTAAAGAACTAATTACATGCGACCGAAAATGAACATGGAAAATATAATACGAGCGTGTTTCAAACTTGAAGTCTTCAGGTCAGATTGGAATCCATCTTTTCCGATTCCAGAAATTTAATTCTTATCCTTAACAGCTCGTTCAAAAATTACCAAAATTTCTCTTGGGCGTAAGAATCTGCGTGTAAATGGCGCCAATAAATAGGATCCACACGTGTCAATATGTCATTGAAATATACTGAAAAACAAGGACGTGTAACTATCGGAGATTAAATGAATATGTATTAATAGAAGAACACCAGCTTATCAGTCACACATACACACACACACACACACACAGGCACAGACACAAACACACAGGCACAGACACAAACATACACACTCTCTCTCTCTCTCCCTCTCTCTCTCTTACACACACACACACACACACACACACACACACACACAAACATGCACTCTCTCTCTCTCTCCCTCTCTCTCTCTCTCTCTCTTACACACACACACAGACACAAACATACACTCTCTCTCTCCCTCTCTCTCTCTCTCTCTCTCTTACACACACACACACACACAGGCACAGACACAAACACACAGGCACAGACACAAACATACACACTCTCTCTCTCTCTCCCTCTCTCTCTCTCTCTCTCTCTCTTTACACACACACACACACACACACAGGCACAGACACAAACACACAGGCACAGACGCAAACATACACACTCTCTCTCTCTCTCCCTCTCTCTCTCTTACACACACACACACACACAATATATATTAAACATAGAACGCTGATTGACAGGAGACCTACACGTTAATTCATAACCAATAAAAAGCAAAGATAAAAATGTCAGAATATTTTTTATCTCTTCCATATTTCATTTTCTGATAAAGCTTAAATAAAAAGGAAATGCGGAATAAATTTGTAAAAAAAAAATCCTATTTTTTGTACTTCACCCTAAGCTTAATCACAGTACATTATCAGTCGTCTTTAATGAAAATTTTATAAAAGAGGCATTGCTGGCTAAATACTCAATTCCCGATATATATATATATATATATATATATGAGAGAGAGAGAGAGTAGAAATATAACAAACGATATCTATCTGTATTCCTGAGAAGTGGTATTCAAAGATGAGTTATTTTAAATATTTATACTGTTTATATTGGATTGTTGTCCCCCACTTTATTGTCATAATCACAACGTTTTCTTCGTTATACACCCCAATCTTCTTCAAGGAATGCAACTGCTACTGAGAGATCCAGAAAACCGAAGGAACTAGAAGTATCTACCCTAGTGGATGCAATAAAGTGTTCTGTTCGAAATTCCATCGTCTAACACCTGAAGAACATTGGAACGTACAATGGTCGAAACGTCGTGAATATGGAAAGAAATATGAGGACAACAGTTCGAACAATGTAAATAGCGTAAATGACGGACGCCGTCTAAAATTTTACACTGAAAATCTTAATGATGTAAGTACCAAATTTTGACTTTTGGCATATCTAGAATTCTTTGCTAAATCCAGCTGATTTCTCTTACTCTTGATTTCGTTTTATAATCTATCGTTACTAAATAGCCTTCATTTTAAAGGCAGCAATTACGCGGTGAAAGATGAGTCGCTTGATCTGAAATCTAAATTTATCATAAATTAATCCACATTGAATACACTTTCGGCTTAAGAAGTTACTTTCTTGTAATTAAAATGGCGTCGTTTAAATCGAAATTACGGCCAGACATATTACGATAAACGACTAATGCACTGAGTGAATTGTTTCACAAAAAATCTATTTTTGTCAATATCATCGCTTATTTAATTGTACATAGATTTCAAGTCTTTAATTCTTTGGTGTATCCTTTACAGCCTATTTTTCAAATAACTGTTTCAGGTTTAATTTGCTTTATATTAATAATAGTACTTGGCTGAGTGGTAAGAACCAGCTTCGAATTTCGTCAGGGTCGATTTGTCAGGAAGGAGAATTCTTGATGTTATCGGACTGGGGAAAATACCTGAAAACCATCACTCGTGTTGACCCATGCCTTGTGATTGAAATTGGGTAGACGAAACCTTGGCGGGTTGGGCGTCGATACCTGTGCTAGCATGAAGTTACAAGTCATAGCGGTCAAGGGCTTGAGCGTTCTGGCTTTGTTCAAATTGTTGATCAGGTTAGATAACACGCTTTTTCCCAGAAACTGTAATTAAGGTATAAGCCACAAGTGGGCTCCGTGGGTGTTGAATAAACACAAATGCGTCTGAGCAAGACTCTGCAATAGGGATTGATTGCCGCCCTAATAGATGGGTATCCTCCAGCTATACAATTATTGTTCTTGATCTAGTGGTAATACATTTATTACTAAGTTTCGATAATTTTTTTTTCAATTTTAGTCGTTCAGGACCTAGGCAATCATGGCTCTCCACATGTTCCTATCACTTGTAGCTTTTAATAAGTTTTGTATTTTTGTTATTTGTTCCAAAACTTGTTCAACCAACTATTTACTCAAGCCCATAAAGTATGCTACGCTCCTTTCCTATGTCCCTCTTGCCCTCAATGTCTCTTGTGAGTATCAGATTTTCCAAGCCCCACTTCCTAATTATGCACCCCAGAAATTTCAACTGCCTCTTCCTTAAGTATAATTTTCTTTTTTGTTTCCATTTTCCCCAAAAAATTCGTTGTTACTCACATGTTCTGTCATATTGTCTCCTCAGCATCTTTTTGTAGAACCTCATGTCTTATTCATCTTTGAGAAGATTGTCCAGCATTCGCTGCCGTACAGGAGGACAGCTATCACGTGACAGTCCAGTATATTCTTCTTTGTATCTATCGAATTTTCTTCTGTCTCTTAATTATTCTGCTTAGTTTTGGGAATGCATCTTTGCCTATCCTTATTCTCTTCGGATCTCAGTGTCACATATCCCGTCTTCTATTAGAAAACTTACCAAATATTTACATTTCTATACTTGCTTGATTTAAGTATCCTCGATTTTTGATTTGCGTTTTGGTATCATCCTTTTCTTGATAGCCATCCCTTCGATCTTAAACTTATTCCTTACTTCTCGCTTTCCTTCGGAAACTTCTATAGGAACGTTTGTAGTTTCTTTTACGTGTCTGCTATCAACAGTGTGTTATCTGCATATCTTATATTAAGACTGTGTCCGCCTAAAATGAATTCTGTTAGGTCTTCTAATTCTCTCGGAATTGCCTCGCTGTATCGGTTGAATATATCAGGCGAGAAGACGTATTCTTGTCTTACGCACTTTTCTGTTTTTGTATATATGCTGAACGCATATTTTCTGTCCGTATAAGTAATACTATGAGCATAGTTTTCTGAAAGTATTTTTTTTCACATAGTTTTCATTGTTTGACTGGTTATTTCAATGTTTCACTAACTGATAGATTAAATGTGAAAATCTTAGTTTATTTTACAAGTAGGGTCATTTAATGTCAAAGCCAGACCAGAATGCTCACAAACATTGTAATCACTAGCAAACTAGGACGATTAGCTTCGTTAATGTAGATGCACTTAAATATGAAAGTAAAGGAAAAGCCAGGCGAATATCTAGACCATACAAGATAAACATAAAAATCACTTTTTAACTATGTTTCTGAGTTTTCTGCTATAGGGATGATGGTTGATTTTAATTAATTTTGAGGGGCTGAGTTGAAAAATGAAATCACTTTTTTTATCACGTCTAGATTTTCTGCTTTGAAATTTGTCAATTTTTTTCCAAGTTTATGTAATTTTTAACAATAAAAGCTAAAATTTGATTGTTATTTCTTGCCTATCAAATGAGAAACTGGTATTATATTTTAAGTACAGTGTGCGCCAAAAATAACTCCCACATATACCTCACAAAAAATAGCTCCCACATAAACTTCACAAAAATAGCCCCCATGTAAGGGTAAGACATTAGCTAAAGGGTGCAGCAAAAATAACTTCCACACAATGCTAAGACATTTGTCTATGATCAAGACCGGCCACAGGTGACAGGTGTAAATGAGGGAAATATTTCTGTCGCATCATGTAGTTAATGACATGACATCAGAATAAATGATAATATGATAAATGACCAGTTTTATTTACATTATTCGGACTATTGTCCTCATCTTTGTCGCCATATTTATCACAACGTTTCGGCCGTTGTACGCTCCGGCCTTCTTCCGGTGGTTGAAATTTCGAACTGAACCCTTTATTTCGCTCACTGGGGTAGACTGTCCTAGTTCCACGTGCAATGTCCTCAAGGACTCTTTGGGTCCTGTCACTGGATCTAACCAACGCCTTTATCCACTGTGCCATGTGTAGTTCACAAGATAAGTAGGGCACATGGTACAGTGGATAAAGGCGTTGGTTAGATCCAGTGACAGTACCCAAAGAGATGTGAGTTCAATACCCGGTAAGGCAGTGGAGAACTTTCAGAGAGAAATTAGCAGGAAATAACTGATAACTGACATCCATCAAACATGGCACGTGGAACTAAAACAGTCTACCCCAGTGAGCGAAATAAAGGGTTCAGTTCGAAATTTCAACCGCCTGAAGAAGGCCCGAGCGTACAACGACTGAAACGTTGTGATAAATATGGCGACAAAGATGAGGACAATAGTCCGAATAATGTAAATAGTGTACATAATACCTCATCTCAGAAATATAGACAGACTATGACCAGTTTTATGTTGGATTTATCTATTAAGACTATATTAGCCCTAATCTCTTCCAATTCACAAGATAAGCTTTCTCTTGAGAAACTTTAGATTTAGTCATAAAAAGACATTTAGTTCTCTAATAGAAGAATTTAATTAATGATTTATATGACATTTGCTTATACTGCGGTAATTAGTGTGGGAACTTTATTTGAAGGACAGGAATATGACTTTTGCTGATCTTACTGTCAGTGTAAATCTATAAGTAGGTGTCTAGTAGGTGTGAAAATGTTTATGATTTTAATATGCGCAGAAATGAGTGCTTTATGGCAAACCTCATGAAGAATCTGGGACTTCACTGCAACATGGTTTTAAATACATTTTCTTGTATTTTGGTTGTAGCTAGAAACAATCCTCACACCAGATTGGATACATACTTAAATACCAATTTAAATAATGTCCAAACGTCATTCCATCATCCTGATGAATTTTGTGACATTTTACGGGGAATTTATTCAGCAACCCAGTAGATGAAAGATTTATTTTGCATACGTTGGCATCAAGCTTGTTGATGAAGATAAGTCATGGGACCTTCTTCTGATTTTCAAAATTTGTAAAGAACATCTTCGACAATGTACTTAATAAATAATGGTTTATCAGTTGAAATAAGTATGGTGTATCAAGAGCCCCAGATTCCTTATGATGTTTCCTATATCTGTTCTACTGATTGGAGAGGGATAACAATAAAAGTAAGAAAATCATTACTTACACAACATATATCTGTGAAAATGAGACGTCTGTGTTATTTTTATTTTAGCTTAATTTAGACGACAATTTATCCATCGCACCCTAAACGGTAGGAATTAATCTCGAAAATATAAACGGTAGGAATTAATATAAATTGAACGGTAGGAATTAACCTCGAAAATATAATTAATACAGGTTGTTGTTTTTTTTTATAAACTTACCATTAATACAGGTATAATTTTTAAATTAAATAATAATTAATATGTTATTTGTTTTTAGAAAGGCATAATTAATAGCCTGATTGTTTTAATTTTTACAGTTAATGTTAAGTTATATGATAGGCATAAATGAAATAATGAAACACATAAACGAAATACTATAACGCCTTTAAGTTTCAAAAGTATCAACATAAGAGTTGTTAAGCGAAAGAATACAATCTTTAATTTCCAGGACTTCAAGACAGACTGTAAACATGTTAAACACATTTTCCGTCCAACGCTTTTCATTTTATTCTTTCATTTTGCAATGTACAATGTGCAGAATAAATGACGACCGCTTCTAAATAATAGATATGTCAAGGCTAATAAAATTCTATTAAAAGTTTGAATTTAATTGCTTCATCTCATAGACCCAATTATGCGACAGTATTCTGAAAGCGGTTGATATACGGAGTGGTCCGAAAGTCTTGTTACTCCTATTAAAAAGTAATGAGAACAATAGAACAAGTCATGCAGTAATACAGAGCACATGTACTGAGTCCAGTTTATTCCCTTTCATTGACGCTGCCACACACTGGGAAGGTCTGTATGAACACCAATATTTTCGTGTTAGCCATCTGAAATAGAACATTCTTATATAGGGCGTGACAAGATTTTCGGAACACCCTGTACAATGAAAAATGTTTCGATTTATTTCAAAAGTCTATGCAATTTACTCACATTGAAGAGCAGAAACACGTGGGGAATATAACATTTTCCAACCGAGAAATGATGACGATGATGATTTAAAGAAATCTAGCGCGAATATCGTTGAAATTAAACGAGGTTTATTTCCCTCCCATTTAGTGGAAAAATCATTTACGCCCACTTCATACTGCAAAAAGTAAATGCCATGTTGAGAAGGTTGCAGGCAACATCGGGTTATTTTTTTTTATACGGAATACAGTTAATGAGTAATTCAAAAAGCAGCCTATAATCAAGAAAAATTGGTTGCAAAATTTTCTCTCTTTTAATTAACTGTCTCTCTCTCTCTCTCTCTCTCTCTCTCTCTCTCTCTGTGAGTTCCAAATTTTCCTGAATACCAAACAAAAAAAGATAAAAATATACCAGGCTAAAGAGTTGCCTTGATCGCAAAGTCATCCACAGTAAACTTTGGCCGTAGCTCATACAACATTTCACCATTCACGACGGAACTTCTATTATCACGTTTGCGGACTCTATTTTCTCTTTTATATATATATATATATATATATATATATATATATATATATATATATATATATATATATATATATATATGTCAAGAAGGTGAATTCTTGATTTTATCGTCCTGGAAGAGGCGATTCCAGAATGCGGCACCTTTGGAAAGTGCCTGAAAACCATACCACGAGTTAACCCAAGCCTCGTGTGTGAAATTGAGTAGACAGAACAATTGGGGCCGTCTAATGGTGCACTAGCACGAAGTGAAGAGACATTGTAACCCTGTGTTTGAGCATACTTGTTCCGATTGTTAATCACGCTAAATACCACGCTTCTCTCAAAGAATCTTTAACGAAGGCCTTTCTGAGCATAGTTGAACTGTGTGGGTTTTGAACAAACAAAATAGGGCCGGACAAGAGTATGCATTAGGGATTAGTTAGAAACCCTAGTTATCGGGTATTCAAGAATACCGCCTTTTTCTAGTATTGCTTTTGCGACGATCGGTGATATTATTTTGCTTGAAGATGAAATGGAACTAATGCTTTTAATTTAATTGCAAAATTAAATTCGGGGTTTTTAGGTTCTATTTTTGAAACATGGTTGGAACTGTGTAGCAAAAAAAAACATATTTTAAATGAATTAATTTATAATATATATATATATATATATATATATATATATATATATATATATATATATATATATATATCCCCTGGTCTTGTCTTTATTGTCGAGAATTGTGAAATTAGCGCAATCTCAATGCATATTCTTCTCAGTGACTCATTCGCCCACCTCCATCAGACTGGCATTTATTGAGTCAAACTTGTCGAGAGATATATTTAGATGGACCATCAATGAGTTTAATGTGTTGTTGAGCAGCATAAGTCTGCGATACTCACATAGATTTTCAACGAGATAGCAACCACAAAAGAATAGGGGCAGGAAATTAAAAAAGTAGATTGTGCAAAAAAGCCCAATGGTTTACATCAGTGAAACATCCAGAAACCTGAAAAATGTCTATGTTAGCATCGCAGGTATATGCTGCATAACGATTTTTTTTTATGAGTACGTTATATGCAATCTCCAGAAATTTCCTGGAATTAGTGGTTTTTGCTTGATTTAACTGCTTGGGATTTATTGCTCTGATAATGAAATATAGCAAGTGACGAGTTCAGCAGAGTAATTGGTTAATCAAGTGAGTGTTTCAGGAACCAGTGTCGTGCCAGCTGAAGATCGTGGCGTGCATAATGGAGTGCAAATGGCGTGAAAAAGAGATCTGCATGCCACATATTTCGAGATATACTTCAGTTTAATTAGTCACCTTTGCGAAATCTAACACATTACATTAGATAACTACACCCAACTTGCACGATGACTCTCGGAAAGGCAGAATCTATAGCACCAAGCGGTACCTCACACGATGATACTAACGGAATTCACATATCTCTCCTATACGATATGTACTGGTGCCCGAGGGAAACAGAACCATTAACTGGGATACCGTTAATCTTCATTCTGAACACGACAATGCAGTGAAATTGGATAAGCACCTGTTCGCATCCCATGCCGGCCAGAGTTAAACTCTCATTTTCGTATCGCCAAACATATGTTTAATCCGCTTGCGTGCATGTCTTCAGGCAAAACATACAAATTACAGCGGTAATTAATTTCCGACATTTCATCATTCATATATATATATATATATATATATATATATATATATATATATATAAAAATGAACATTGAAGTCAATACTTCGAGGCGACAGTCTGTTTCAGGTTAGACGCAATCGTCAGGCCAGGAGTGCTGTTATTTTTCTCGGCTATTTATATATACGGGTCAGTGGTGCGTTGTGGGTAGTCTTTTTTGGCGGTTATTTTACCGGAGGTCGTTTATTTGTTTATTTATTTATTTGGCTTAACATAAAAATAAATAATGAAAAGTAAAATAAACTTGTCATTATTTATTTTATATTTTCATTTCTTATCTTATTTTATATATATATATATATATATATATATATATATATATATATATATATATATATATATATATTTTTTTAATCGGTGTTTTTTATTAACGTAGTAAAAATTGTTTATATCGCTTATTGAATATTTTTGTTTTGGATTGGGAAGATAAAGCTATTTATTCAACTTTGGGGTTGATTGTTGTGGTTTATTCTAACTATTATTTTGGCGGGAGCAGTTTTTAATTTGTTTATTACTTCATGTATTCATTTGGATTGATTATCTTTATATGTTTTTTTCTAATGGTTAATTTATCGGGATCAGAATTTTTGTTTATTTATTTGGATGAATTTAAATTAGTTTATTTTATTTGTTTTATTATTTATTTATTATACTGTATATATTTATTTACTCTTTTCGCTTTTCAATTTTTAAGTAACATAGTATTTTTTATCGTTATATAACAATTATAGCTATGTTCTTTTTGGTTTCATTTTTATAGTCTAACTAATATTTTGGTCATAATGGTGTGTTAATTTGTTTATTATTTACTTTAATCATTTGGGTTCATTGATTTTGTTTTTTATTTTTTATTTATTTATTCTGTTTCATCTATTCCGATGGGTGTGATTTGGTCATTTGTTTGGGTTAATTTATTTTACTGATTGTCATTTTATTTATTTGGATTATTTCATTTTATTTATTTATTAATATTATATTTTTTCAGGTGTCGATTTTTGAGTAACGTAGTAAAAATTTATTTTCATGTCTGCATTTTGAGATGAGCTCGGATCGTTTATTTAATAATTTATTTTGGTCTGGAAAGGTAATGATAGCTATTTTTTCCTCCAAGCAACGTTTTCAAGTTTTGATTGGTTGTTGTAGGCTGATGATCTTTTCCTTATTTTCCAAGATATTTTTGGTGTGATGTGCGTTTTGTTTTTAATTTCTCAGATATATTTAGAAAGCATTGTGCTTTTCGCATATTTGCTATTTGTGAAATATGTTTTGTGTGCATAATTTCTTTGTTTCCAGGGTCCTTCAGTTACTCCTATGTATAAGTTTTCTCCATTATCTGGAGATTTTATCGTGGCTTGGTATATTATGTTGTTTTGTAAACAATTACCGTTTAAGGGACATTCGTTCTTTATTCTGCAGTTATACGTGGGTTTAATTTGTTCGTGTGGTTTGTTGATAATTTTTCTGTTGTGCTTTTTTATTATTTGTGTCATGTTCTCGGTGCAACTGTAGCTGATTTTTACTGTGTTTTTGTTGAATATTTTGTGTAGGGTGTTTGATTCTAGGAAGTATTTGTGTAAGGGCTTGAAGAATATTTTTCCTACGTTTGTTTTTTAGGTTTTAGCTGTACGGTGGGTTGAACCATATGATAATTCTTTTCCTGTTGGCCTTTTTTTGTCTTCTGTGATGAATATATAAGTGTTGTTGGGAATCCACTATCTTTTAGGGCTGTTTCGAGGTCTTTCTTAGCTTTGTTAAATATAGATTTATTGGGGGAATTATCGGAAAGCCTGCGGTTAATCGATTTAAGTATCTGTTTGATTATAGAGGGCGTGTGATTGGAAGATATGTGTATATAGAGTGGTTTATCATTGGGTTTACTGTATGGTTTATATGTGCCTTTTCTTAGGTTGAAGTAACATCTAGAAAATCCACTTCATTTAGATTAGTTTTTATATCTATGTCGAATCATAGGTATATTCTTACTACACGAACTAAGAAACATAATAGATAGAAATGACACAGGACTCTACACGGACGACGGTCTCATAATCTTAAGAAACTGTAACAAATAAAACACAGACAAAACAAATAAAAAGATTTTCAAAAATAACGGATACACATATTTCAAAAACGAGAGCCGAAAACCTCAATATAATTATTAAAATTAAATTGAGTGAAAGTATCAAGCCCTGTTTCTTCCTCAAGCGAAAATTTAGGAATAACCAAATTTGAAATTTACGCATGTTTATAAGCATGTTCATTCGTAAAATTAATTAATATGGAAACGGCCGGGGCGACCATTTTGGTAAGGGGCCTAAAGGGCTGTTCACAATATATATGAGCGAGTCCTCAAAAGACCACAGTTCCCGTTTGCCGAGAGAATGAGGCAGCGCGTATCCTTCAACAACATTGGTTCTCCTGATTACTGAAGGCTCTGTAATAGGACATTAAATAAATGTAAGGTCTTTATTCTTCCCCTCTTCAGTCAATATGAGATGTTATCCTATGCTGGTAAAGTTGAATGCTTTGACCGTAAATACTCCTCAATCTCTACTGTTGTCTCATCCGGAATATCGTTCTCTAAGTTCCCTC
Source organism: Acanthosepion pharaonis (assembly GCA_903632075.3). Lineage (NCBI taxonomy): Eukaryota > Metazoa > Mollusca > Cephalopoda > Sepiida > Sepiidae > Acanthosepion > Acanthosepion pharaonis. The sequence continues at coordinate 240,310 of CAHIKZ030001737.1, read as the reverse complement.
GTAAAATTGAGTATCTGTTAATTAATATGCATGTTACCTCTTACATGTTTTCTGCTATCATTTCTAACTTAGATCCCCCAGAAATTAATTTAGGTTAGGTGCTATCCCTGTTATAGTAATTAAGAAGCGTGATCCTGAACTGGCTCCTGTTCTCTCTAAACTGTATAATAAATATCTCCTACTTTCCTACCTGCTGGGAGTCATTATCTGTTGTACTAGTTTTTAAGAACTAACGTGAACAGTCCGACCCTTTTAACTACCGGGCTATTAGCCTTCTACTTCCTTTTGGATAATTTCTAGAGGCCCTAGTCAATGCTGAATTGGTTCATCATCTCTCATCTCAGGGTCTTTTTTTCAGACAAGATGGCTTTCATTTCTCCAAGTCAACTGTTAATGTACTGACAATAATTGTGGAAAAAGTTTATCATGCTCTAGATCAAAACGGCGAAGTCCAGTGGTGGAACTGGACATCTCGAAAGTCTTTGACGGTGTATCCGGACACTTTTTTGAACTGATCCAGTCTTTCCTCTGAAATCATGAAATGAAAGTTATCCTGAACGGTCAATCGACTATATATTTTCGTACTAACGCCGGTTTCCACAGGGCTCTCCCCTTCGTTTTACACTGTTTTTAATTTTCATTAATGACCTTCCTGATGACATCAGCTCTCAACTTGGTATCTAAGCTGAAGACAACAATTTAATTCTGCCTCGATAGTAAGGATAATGATTCCGACAATATCAAAATGGCAGCCGATGTCCAAATGACATCAACTCCGTCGTTAACTGGGGCTTGTTAATTTTAACGCCTCCAAAACTAAACTTCGCTTCACTAATCATCTGAGTGAACACTCGCAGCCTTCCATCAGCATGGATGAAGCTAACCTCAAGAAAAGTGACTTTATGCGACTTCTTTGGCTCACGTTCTCTGCTGATATGAAGTGGAAAGACTATATTGAATCCATTGCTGTCAGCCGCTAAGAAGGTCGGTTTACTGTGTTGGGTGAGAGACTTTTTTCCTTTCAGAAGATATTTTACATATCTATAAGTCTACCAATCTCCCATTATTAGAATATTGCTCTCACATATGGTCTAGTGCTCTTACTATTTACCTTGAGCTATAAGATCCAAAAGATCCAAAAATAATCAGCAATATTATTAGATCCAAAAAAGCAATATTATTGGTCCTGATCTGGCATAAGATCCAAAAAAGAATCAGCAATATTATTGGTCCAGATCTGGCAGCTCGGCATCACTCACATTTCCACCGCCGTAAGATTGCCTTCCTATCTCATTTCTATAGTTTCATGGTAATTGTTTGGATGATCTTTTCACTATGGTATCTAGACTTTTTGAATTTAAGCGCAGTATTGGACTATCGTCGACATTTCATCCATTTATGGCTGAATTGGCTAGATCTAGATGTAAATTCTATGCTAACAGTTTCTTCGACTCACATTTCTCACTTGTGGAACTCCCCTCCGGCTCTATGCTTTCCATCCAAATTTAATTTTGCAAAAATGTATATGCTATGACAATATCTACTGTCCTCCTGATTACTATCTTCTCTTTTGCTCATCATTATTGTTTCTCTTCCTAATTCTTTCACACCATTTAACCCCCTGTGTTTAGTGGTATTACCATCTTGAATAGGGTGATACCGAATAAAATTTATGAATTACCATTAAAACTAATGAAAAAATATAATTAAATTAAACGATAATGCATCTCTGTTCAAAGTTTCGTACATACAATCAATCAAGTCTACAGCAGAGCAGGAATATTACTGCCCCCCTCTCTCTCTCTGTCATTCACTATTCATATATATATATATATATATATATATATATATATATATATATATATATATATATATAAGTGAACACTGAAGTCAACACTCAGAGGCGACACGATGTTTCATGCTAGACGCAATCGGCAAGCGTGAGGATTGCGTGCAACATGATAAAGCCTGTCGCCTCCGAATATTGACTTCAATGTTTACTTTTATATATGCATACGCTCTATATCTGATATTGAGCAGAATATATATTAAAGTAATATCTGGATTAAAACCTGACAGAATGATAGGACAATAAATACATAAGGAACGTTTATAAATTTAACATATTTCGCCATTTATTTAGCTTCATCATACAATGAAATATGAAGAAGAAAATAAAAATCCTGGTATTTTTAAGAAATAAATACTAGAATGGTATTTTCGAATCCATATTTCATTTTCTGATGATGCTTAAATAAAGGCGAACATTTATAAATGGTGCATATTTGTTCCTTACCATATCATTCCTATATATATATATATATATATATATATATATATATATATATATATATATATATATATATATATATAATGCATGTACGCATTAGAACATGTAAATACCCACTACACTATGCAGTGGGTATGGAAATGTTGTAATGTATCAGTTCATAATAAATAATTATTTATTGAGACCTGTTTTAAATTAATGTTTTGAAGGCAGAAATTTTAGTCTTTTTTCTTTTGCATTTGTATATATATATATATATATATATATATATATATATATATATATATATATATATATACAGAGAGAGAGAGAGAGAGTGAGGAGAGAGAGTTTATTTTAGACCTATCTACGAAATTAACATATTCATTATTTATGGACACTTTAATACGCGTGCTACATCCCATTATATATCTATCTATGATTCTGGTTGCATGAAAATGGTAGGTGTCACGATTACGAAAAAGTTCGCGATATGCTTTCCAGTAATCGAAAGTAACCATTGACAATTTTATGGTGTCTGCTAAAAAATAAAGAATATCATAATATAAACGTTAACATTGTACTGCTGAAAGATGAGGAATATAAAAGGGAAATGAAATATATTCCTTATGCTAACGTTAGTTCAGTTTTCCTTAAATAAAGATTTATCATGAATTTCATCATGATTATGTGTTTGTAGTAGTAAAGTCACGATTTATAGTTAGTTATTTTTGTCTCATTCGCCAACGAAGGCTATTTGTCATCTTTCAGGTTGACGACAGTGACAAACCAATGTCATCTTTACGCTGTCCTCATTTTGCCTGAAGGTTATTTTTATGTTATTTAGACAGGAAAAAATATAAATGATTTTGTTTTAGAGGAAAAGAAAATTCACTACAAAAATCTGCAGACGATTTATCTGAAAATTCATATGTCTCCAAATGTACTTCATTAAAGAAAACACACACAGATATATATATATATATATATATATATATATATATATATATATAATATATATATATATAAAATTTAACATAGGGACAAAAACAATTACTCATGAAAAAGATGCAGATTTGTTTCGATGCAGAGGAGCATCTCGGGAGGTGAGGTGAACAAAAATGATTATGGTCATAACCATCTTTGTCCCTCACCCGTCGAGTTGCTCTCTACGTATTCACTAAGGAACGAATGAATATGCAGAATCCTAATGAGTTTTAACGCAGTATTAAACCCTGCTGAAATGATAACTTGTTTTTATGATATAAGAAAAAATTTGTAAATTTTTTACTGATCTGGCGAATTCTCTACATTTTTCAAAGATTAATCTGTTGAGTTCGAAATATTTCTTTCGATAAATAAAATCAAATAAAATAGCATGCTATTTATCTAATTAAATTTTATATTAACATCAGGAGTTTTTATCGCACTATGTTTATATATTCGATGTTACGTTAATACGAATGAAAAAAATATTTTTTACAAATAATTTTTACTTATTAAGATCATTTTTTTTCATTTCGATTCAAGGCTCAATATTTATAAATAACGTCATGTTCATATTTTCACACTGAGATCGCATAATTTTAATAACCACGATCATTGTTTTGTAGTTATTCTGTCAAAACTCAAAGGATCACTGAAAACATCTCGACAAAACCAAGTTCAATTATGTCTACCAACTGAAAATGTTGATCGTTTTAGAGAATCTTTTTGGTCTTCCATCAGGATGGTTGATGCTTATCTCCAGGAGAGTGACTCAATACGTGTTCTCAGGCTAAAATTTTCATCTGGTATGACGTGGAATGATTATATTGAATCAATTGCTAGGAAAGTTGGTTCACTGTGTTGTGCTAGACATTTCTCTACCAGAATCTAACTCGCACAATTATAAATCTACAATTGGTTCACGCAATAAATAGTAATGTCACATATAATCTTGTGTTTATTTTATGTATTTAGATATTATTGACAAAACCCAAAGAATGTGTAATATATGTACTCCACAATTTCGCGATACCTCAGGTTTAAAATGAATTTTTAAAAATGAGAAATCATACTTGAATCTTTTATTTTAGATTTAATTTAAAGAAAGCTTTTGTTTTGTGTTTTTTGGGGGGGTTAGGTAGAAATCCGATTTCAGCACCATTCTAGCCCGCATTTATCTTTATTTCAAAATCTTCCAAAAATAAAATATATTTTTCTCGAACATTATTTGATGATTATTAGCTGACTTAAAGTATAATTAATTTACTTTGAAACAAATAATATTTATTTAAGTTTAAAATAACACAGAAATGTATTTTATTCGGAAACGTTTTTTCTGTTTAACAAAAAAAATGATGATTTAAATTCTGCAAGGAGTTCTAAATATTAAAACGATAAAAAATTTAATTTCGCGAAATTTCATAAAATTAAGTAAGTGGAGGGAAGAGATATAAATATATTTTTTCCCGGGATTTTGTAAAAGTTTCCTTTAAAATACGAGAATTATTTGATTTTTGCAACAATTTCCAATTCGTTTTGTTGTTTACCGTAATAAAGACACAGAAATTTCATAAAATAATATTTGGTCTCAACCCCCGCTAGCGAAAGGAAAACAATATTTTAGCCGAAATTTCGAACGTGCTGGGAATGATTAAAAGAAAATAATTAAAAAACCAAAAATACTTTGATCTTTCGTCTTTATAATAACGTAAACATTTTGACGCTAAATCTTTATTTTTATCAAGTTTGAGGCATCTTTTCATCATGGAATGCTCTTTTTTCAAGGAATTAGTGGATGTAATTACCATATCTTTATCGATCCCTAACTGGGACTTAGGCTACAGCCACTTCCTCACAGCAATAATGTAGCTTACTCGTGCTCTTTCTGTAAATAATTTCATGGAAATTCGTCTGATGAGCTTCCATCTTTTGCATTCCGTTTTTCACGAATTTCAGCGCAGTACTAGATTGGCAGCTAGGTTTCATCCTTTTACAGTTGAAATTGACAGATGTAACCATAAGTTCTATACGAAGAGTTTCTTGTATCACATTTCCCTCTTGTGAAATTCTCTTCCGGCTTCTTGCTTTCCAGTAAACATTGAACATCAAATATTCAAATGCAATGTCAATCGTCATCTGTTGTCTCTCCTAAATTTCTGTCCTTTTATTATACTAGTCTCTACATACAACGTGTGATAGCACGTGTGATACCCTGCCAACGTCAGCTGCCAATCAAGGGAAGTAACACAGTTTCGGTGGCTAAAGTAGTAATGCCACCTCTGGCGCCACCAGCAGCCTTTGCCACTGAGTAGGGTATTGTTTTTGTATACGTGTGAGCCTCTTGCGATTTCTTTTTACAACTGCAACTGAAATTTTCAGCGTTGTCTCAAAATAAGTTACTCGTAGCGACCTTTATTAATGACGTATTATGGAATGTCTACATTTGTTTCACGTCGGAAGTAGAAGTGTGTTACGGACATCGTTTTATTTAAGTTTATTTATTTTGACTTTTGACCAGATCCAGTTCGATGCCTATTGAGGTTTGGTCTGGAGACGATGTGAAGCAAGTTTTAAGTTCCGGCCAACGATTCCAACCTTCAAAAGGAATATGCGTAGTAATGTTCTGTTCTCAGTTTATTTTACAATCCTTAACTCAATACGGCTTAGTGGCATTATCGCCTTACTGAAAATCTAAAATACCGATTTTACTAAGTAGATCGGACGGTGGACATTTTAGCAGCATCGCGCGACGATTAACTGGAAATCAGGAATATTATACTAGCCTCCAAAGCCAGATGGTATTGTTACTTTCTTGAATATAGCAAATTGTTCTACGATCAACTTTTAGGTTAGCGGACAAAGGAATTATAGTTCAGTTTGATTTTTTTCCCACAACTGCCGAATGTATTTAACGTGAAAATGTCACGAATATAACCTAACCTCTATTTATAATCAGTGTTCTTTTATTGGCTGTTTTAAAGGATAAACTCTAAAGACGTGCACTCTATATTCGTTAACCAAATGCGCTCACCCGTTTTACCAATCAAAAGTAGATACATGTCGATGATATCATCCGATAAAAGAACCAATTTATTATTGGACAGCCATTAATGAAAAAATCCCAGTTTACTCTAGCGTTGACCCTTTATATAAAATTTCCAAAAATAAGCAGTAAGTATGAATAGTGAATGAAAGTGAATTGCTGAAAACCGCCAACATCTTGAAAGGACACTGAAGATATATGTATATGTATCTGATAGCGACTTAATATTCTCAAGGCGTATTAAAAATAGAAAGAGCAGAGTAAACAGCCTAATGATTGTTTAATTGACTGATTTGTTTTTTACGGCTTGTCAACCTTTTTCATTTTATTTAAAGTTGAAATATATTTTTGGATTTGTAAGAATTTTATTTTTATTGCGAGGGAATATCGCATTAATAATTATAACAATTATTTTTCTAGATACAACATCTACTATTTAAACCAAAGATAGGGGAGTTGATGGATTCTATCTAATGATGAAATACAAATAGACATATTCCAGCCTGTGTTCATATATCGAACGTGCAGGTGAAATAAGGGAAAACGGATGGGAATGAGAAGCCGAGTTCGAATACAATTCAGGTTCGTGTCACTCACTTACACAACAATATGTTTAAATAGTAGGATTTCTATATGGACAGTAATTGTTATTCTCAAGAGAAATTGTTGATTCAATATTCACTCGACAGAAGAAAAAAAAGGATTATTCTTACAGAATATGTTTCACTTTTAAATAAACCAGAGATGATTGATAAGTACTGCTGTCATATTTGCGCAGGAGTTGCCCAGTCCTCACTTTCCTGTGACGATAGAGTCCAAAAGTGTCTCTACGTCCTTGTGGGGAAAAATTGCAACGCCTAAAATAACCCACGCTTAAAATGACTAAAGAAGTGGCCGAAAGCGTGTGGGAAAATACGAACAATTTTTGCTATCCCTTATTTCAACCAAACGAACAAAAATGCAATAATGCTGCAAAAACTATTTTAAAAAATAATTAAAAGAATATCCGAAATAATTAAATTTTCTTTTTCTGTCATATTCAATGAAATGCGTTTAAAATATATATATATATATATATATATATATATATATATATATATATATATATATATATATATATATATATATATATATATATATGTGTGTGTGTGTGAAAATATATAGAAAATAGGAAAAGAACTCCTTAGGTAAATAATCCAAAGTTCTCTAGTATTTTTGTTATTATATTAAAAAAAACAGTGCTCAATACAAAAGTAGAGCCTAAATATAATTATATATATATATATATATATATATATATATATATATATATATATATATATATATATATATATATCTATCTATGTATATATGTATGTATTATGAAACAGACTAAGTCTGACAAATATTTTAATACATTTTCTGCTCGTACGTTATTTTTATACATACAAACATTTAAGTAAATGCTCTGTTTAAAATAAACTGTATTAACTAAATTTACTGAACTTTAATAGACAATATATCTCCTCCGACAGCAATCGAACCTGCATCCTACACGGAAACGTCATATAGCCTGACGTGCTATACCATTTATCTATTAAAAAAAATATAACGTATAAACAGAAGATATACTAAAATAATTATTGAACTGAGTCCATTTAATAATATATGATGTCTTATATCAAAATATTTTTTTTGATGTTTTATTGATAACAGATACAAAATTTATGGAGCGTGCAGTCGCAACGTCAAGATTGAATTTTTGAAAATTCAAGTGAGTGCGTTTTTTTACTAATATGTCAATTTAGGATTTTTTTTCTTGTAGGAGTTTATCAGTCAACGTGGCATTAACTAAATAGTTTAATAAGTAAATTAATGTCTCAGTTGTTATTCCGATTTGCATTATATTTTTTCGTCTCGGATGCTACCTGGATTTTACCAAAAACAAAATAATTTCCATGGCTGAGGATGACCGGAGGAGCCGTCAAAAGTAACTGCATATTTAAGAATGATCTAATATAGATTATAATTTTAAAAAGAGGATAATAACATTCATCGAGTGATTAGTTAAAATTTAGTTAGCGAAGTGATTTCGCCATTTTATATCATTAATTTTACTAATTTACTTTTTGTATAAATGATTCGTTGTAATATAAATTAAACTGCACACACACACACACACACACACACACATATATATATATATATATATATATATATATATATATATATATATATATATATATATATATATATAATGTGATGGTGCTATCCTTAAGAAACCGGTTTTGATCTAAATAGAAGAGAGCTCAGTCAGTTCATTCATCTCAGTCTAGAGATTTCGCACTCTTTGATAGGTCATGTTCTGCTCAAACAGGGAAAAAAGACATGTAGTAACATACACGTTGTTCTACAGAAGGATGCTGTGAATACCGTAGAAGATCAGAACATTGATTTCTAGAGGAAAAACTTTTGTCAAGATGTAAATTTTAGACTGTTATACGAAAGTATAAATATTTTATTTAGCTGACTTAACCGACACTAAATAAAGTCCAGTTTAGCATTATATTTACATTGTAAATCGAATGTTTTACAAAGAAAATTAAAGGTTTCGAAATTTTCAAAATCTTATATGTTAAAGTCATGCTTCTCGCTTTCAGTTTGGACAACAGAAAATATGCCAGCTATAATTCTACTAGACCTTGAGATATGTGATATCAAATACGGAAAAAACGTGTATGCAGTGTGATAATTCGTTGTAAAATTAGAATAATAAAGTAAACAACATTAATTCATTCAGAAAATATAAAACTTCAAAAGAAAGTAAAGTATTTTTAGATTTAAAATTTTTTTGACTTTTTATTTATTAAATTTATTTATTAATTTATTAATTAAAGTATATTTTACACTTATGCTGAAAGGAAAAGATTTCAGCTGGTTTTCAAAACCATAATAGAATTAATAAATTTACAAGAATCTTTCACTTGTCTTTTCCCAACATTCATCGCACCTGAAATGTTGTTATTAATTAACACTATGTAATAATCGCGAAACAAAAAAAAAACGATCGGTAATCATAACTTCATGTAAATTAAGAAAAAAGTTTGTGTTTTTTTGTTGTTTTTTTTTAACGAAGAAATGTGATTTTAACATCTACAGAGTGAATCTGACGCATTAAACAGAAGCTTTCCCCTACAACACTCGAATCACGTCAATAAATTAATTATGTTACCAAATATAGTAATGACGACAATGTTATGGAACACGTTTGCCATATTTGATAATTCTGAAATATTTGAGGTCGCAACGATAACCAACTTTTGTTACCACAGCATACTTCAAAAGTAGTTCGGAAAATCACGGGTAGAGAAATTAAAAACTAATATTTGTTTAAAGATGCTATCCCCTGGAGTGCAAGATGTTTTATTTAATGTCGGTTGCTTATTAGTATACTAAATTTGTTTCTTTTTTAATCATAAAAAAGCTCATGAAAATAAAATGCTTATAAAATATTTCATAATATATTCATCTTTTTGTACTCTCAAGCGCTGTGAAACCGTTCTAAAGATGACGTCACTTATACGATGCATGTATATTTAAAACAGAAATCTGAACTGCCTAGAAATGCCAAGTAGAATTCTAAAAAACGTTTATCTATGACACAGTTATCATCAAAATTCCTGTTAGTAAACAGAATGTAAACGATTAAAACATGAAGTTTAGGTAGTTTCTCGAAAAAAATGGTTTAGATATGCACCGGCTTATTCGTAAACTATACAGTGATGTTCGATAAAAGTTACTCACCTGATTTTTTTACTAAAAATATGTGTTGCCTATAGTTTTGGGTGTTAAAATAATTTTTAATCTTGCTAATATAAAGACCCCTTCCCGACCATCTCGGAAAAAAAGTTTATTCACCCTAAGGTATTCTATTGATAATTATAAATTTGGACATAAATGAGATTCAGGAAAAAACTCTGTGCAAAAATAAGTGACTCAGATATCGCATTCTAATGATTAAACTGGTAAATTTAAGGAGCTTTTGACAAAATGTTGAAAACTATTTTACAATACACTCAGAACAATATTCTAGAGAATTCTAGAACAGATTAAATTAAAGGTAAAGTATTCCAGAATATTCCAGAAAGCCTTATACAGTATAAAAACAGCTTGCAATAGCCACTCGAGTCACTAAATAGATGAAAGGGTACAAACACGCATCAGAACCACTTAAGGCATCTATTATTGCCCTCTTAAAAGCAGGCAAGTCTATGAGAGAAATTGCAGAAATTGCTATAACATTGCAATCAACTGTCTCTCGAGTGCTTAAGGCACATAATGACGCCACTCCTTCTCTAAGGAAGGAAACAAGGGGACGAAAGAAAAAGATTGATGATAGAACTGGCAGGGTAATCAAGAGAGAAGTTGCGAAGAATAGAACTATAACTAGCCAAGAAATTGCAGCCAGTCTAAGCGAAGAGCAAGGTGTTAGTCTTGCTTCTTCAACAGTCCGTTGGTGGCTGTTAGAACAAGTCTACAAATCTTGTACACGAAGGGTTAAGCCGCTAATAAGCACAGCCAACAAAGCCAAGAGACTTAAATGGGCTCACTATTACAAAAATTTCACCGTAGAAGACTGGAAGAATGTTCTCTTCTCCGATGAAACGAAATGTGTGCTAAATTCAAAGGATAAGTTGAGTCAGTTTTATCGAACAGCACTGTATAACCAGTGACGGGTTTATCTATAGGCTTATCAGGCTGAAGCCTAGCGCCTCAAAATTTATGCACGGGCAGCAGCTAAGATGTATAATATTTTCGACACTGTCTTTTTACACATACTGTCATAAGGCATTTCTTTACATTCCATTTCAGAATAATATTTTCTTAAGACAATTCGTTGCTAGCAGTGATTTCTTTATAGATCTTTTTAAATTTTAACATTCAAGCATTTTTTTTTCAATCGTTTACTGTTATTTAACAATAATATCTCATGTTCTTTATAGGAGGAATTATCAAATGTGAAATTTTAAAACACCCTTCTTTATCCTCGGCTTCAGTCAGATTGTTTAATTTAAATATTCAATTTTCCCTTAGTCGGGAGAATAGAGGGTTTGGAAGAGCCTCACAAGTGGAATAGCTTAGAGGCATCTAAATACGGCCCTGTATATAATATAATAAAAATTGACTAACGCACACATGCATACGCACAAACACACACACACACACATATAGTCTCTCTCTCTCTCTCTCTCTCTTGCTCTATTTCTCTCTCTCTGTCTTATATTTGTTCACACACACATAGACAAAAAGGAGATGAATGAACTAATATTATATAAGTAATTTTCTTTATGATACCACATTTCGAAATAGTTTTTATCTGCAGGGATGTATTTGCTATATTCTCCTTTCATTACTATACAAGATGATCGATTCCTTAGTCAGATGATTTATTTATATTATACCTGACATTTAAAATTGATCGATAGACAATCGGGCTCAATCAAAGTTAAATAGCGGATCATGTCAACAGATTCACCAATCAAATGTTTATTGTTTTCTGCCAACTTTTCAGTCTGGGAAGAACTTAAGTTTCCACTCGGTTCTTAATTTTGTAAAAAAAATTTTGACGTTTTCAATAATGCACAGTGAGGGGATATTCATTAAGAACAGAGATAAAAACCCTTGTTAGGCTCGCTAGAGAAATTAATCTACAAAAACGAAGATAGATTGCCGCGTTGGAAATAAAATAAATTTATTTAACATACCGACATTCCACATCAGATCAATTGTCAAAATTTATTGGGGGTAAAGTTCGTCAGTTTCAAAGTTTAACGTGGAGAAATATTAATCGTTCTGTGTCTGTTTCCTCAAGCTCTTTGGTTCAATAATTTTACAATCAAAACGGATAAAAAATTCTACGAAGATGCTTTAGTCAAATGATTTTCAACCTCGTCTTACATTCAGTTGCTTGTTACTTTTGTCCTCCTCTAGGATTTCTACAATACTTGTACTATAATTTTGAACATTTTCGAAAAGGTTGACGGCTATGAATGACAGTCAAATGAGAGCCTAAATAATACGAGGCTATTTACGAACAAGAATCGAGTTCATCTGCTAATGTATTGATCTTGGATCAACCTGTGGTATTAAGCAAAACTACCGGTTGCACAAAAAGCACATTTTAATTTATATTGATTTGCTTTATATCCATTTCTATCTCTATCTATAAAAGGCAGGATGTGTGTGTGTGTGTGTGTGTGTGTGTCTGTGTGTCTGTGTGTCTGTGTGTGTGTCTGTGTGTGTGTAACGAATGCACGGCCGCAATTTTTGACGGATTTGCACCAAAATCTACATGCACATGCTCCAAGTTAGCGGGAAGGCCAAGACAGACTTTGCATTTCCCAACTCCCATCGATAGTAGAAATAATCGATATTTCTTGCTTCTACGACAGTTTTCATGTAGTTTGCGGCCATTTTCAACTGGCCAGAGTGAGAGCCTATAAGTGGCTGCCACGAATAGACAGGAAGATTCTATTGGCCAGCGTGAGAGTCAACAGCTGACTGACACGAACGTTAACTAGCATGCTAGCATGCAAAAAAAATCGATAGCTGCATTCGTCACAAGTGGGAAAAATTTAAATCTGCTTTGCACTTTACTCCAATTGGCTCACTCGCTTGCTTAACGTTGATTCTGATTCCGCAGAACTGGTTTGGGTGTGAAAAAGTATTTGTTGTTAATATTTTTTTTCATTCGGTTTTTCCAGTTACGAGTCATTTTTTTAAAGCTGATCGTTTTGTGTTCATTTTGTTTAGTTCTTTTTTCGTAACAGATTTAATGTTTAGTACAGAGCTTAGAAAAAATTCACAGTGTGAGATAGGCAAGAAGTAAGGCATGGAGCAACATCAGCACGGCAAAGGGCACTCCTTTAAAGGCAAGCAAGGGCAAAAATATTTTAAGTCAAGTGATAGCGATTGCTGTATGAGTCGTACGATTTTTGAATCAAGCACTGCTAATATTTGTTATAACTGATAAACCTCCAAGATATTTTATTGGTTAGTATTTATTAATTCCGGTTTCTGAATTTTTTATGGTGCATTCATGATAGGATCCATCATTTCTTTCATTCTAATTCCTGATTATAGTTTCTCTTTTGGAAAGGTTTAAGGTTAAGATCATAGATCCTCTTTTTGAAAGGTAATGAATGTTGATTTATTTTTGTAGAAGGTTATTCTTATCCCAACTATTCATACGTATGTTATCAGTATATCACCACTTGTCACAGTAAACTGGCCTTAGGAGAGGAAACAGGAACGTTCTTTTCTCTTAGTAGAGTCGGCTGGGTGAGGGATAAATTAAATAGATTTATTTTATTTCCAACGGTCGTCATTCCAGGAGATTTACTCTTTTCTCTTAAATACGATGTGGTTTGACTATGATCTTTCCCAGTGTAGCATTGGAGTGTATACCAAATTCTATTTGCCGAATCCCAAGACTTAATAAATAGTTAGATACGTTCCATCTGAAAACTGTTCCGAAACAAAGGATCAGTTGGAGAAACTGATGACATCCTTATCTTCTTAATTAAAAATTTGCTCCAATTTAAAATTTACTATAATGATGTAGCCAATTCTCATGTTAAAAAAAGAATAATATTCACGATTGTATATTCGTCACACTCTTGCTTTGGATTTCAATGGAACTTTCCCGTTTCTTAATATTTTTCTTAGTTTCTGTTGGGTATTTTTCGTTATTCTTCTTCGTCTTGGAATTTCTGTGTCACATTTGCCATAGTCAATTATATATTTCTGAAAGTAAAGCATATTCGTGGATTATTTCGAATTTTACAATATTATATTAGAAATTCTTGAGCAATTTCACCATTGAATTTTTCAGTCATGTATTAACAATCATAAAATAAATCGTAATGAAGCGAACTCGAATTAATATATCATTAAAAATAATAGAGTTATTTTATGCATAGTATTAATTTCTTAAACATTAATTACAATTCGAATTGAGTAAATTAATTAGTAAATGTTATTTCTGCTTGGATATTGTTGCGTTCTATGTCGTCTGTGTGTCCCTACATTACACGAAAAAGGGTATCAACAAAAGGACCATTTCTTTTTCTCATTTATTTTATTAAGAGAGAGTTGTAGCAGTTTCGATTATCTCTTATAAGGAGCAGGAGGAATGACGTCACAGAAACGTTGACTCAGCGACCCTCCCGTGGGTGGTCTTAACCGGTCGCTAACCTGGATGTAGGAGGCGTATCGACTCTTCAGTTTTCTTGGGCCTTCTATTGAATTCTCCCCGTTTTGTACTTATACCCAAAACCCAGACTAAGTCAATCCACCACTGTCAGAATACCACGCCCAAGAGACACTGTGCCCAATCGCTGACCATTCTAGCCTAGACCTTCGCATTCTGTAACATTATACTTTTTTTTAATAACCACTAAGCTCTATCTATCGTTGAAACCTTTCGAAGACAATATCTGCTAAGATAATTATATCATTTTAATCGAATTTAAGCCGGAAGATTGTTTTACAAGCAATAAGTGCGAGAAAAGAAATTGTTAGTATAGAACTTATGATTAAAATTCCATTGTAAATTGATATGACCATGTTGTTAATTTAATACAGATTTTAAATTCATAAAGACTAGATACCATAGCGAATAGCTCATCCGAACAAATGCCATGAAATTAGATAAAAAAAAAGGCGGAGGGATCAATTTTATTGCGATGCAAATGTGACTGAAGCCGAGACGTCGGCCAGGACCAATGCTGAATCGTCTTTGGATATATTCAAGAATAGGACCAGTGCTTTGGATATATTCAAGAATAGGACCAGTGCTGAATCTACTTTGTACATATTCAAGAATATATATTAGCAGCTCTTGACCATATATGGCAGCAATATTCTAGCCACAGACGAATGATAGACTTATAGATATGCAAGATAGATTCAGGAAAATATTGTCTAGCGCGACACACTGAACCAACTTTCTTAGCAGCAGACCTAACAATAGATTTAATATAGTCTTTCCATTTTAAGTTGCCCGTGAATGTTAACCGGAAAAGGCGCAATTTCACAGTCTCCTGAATGTTAGCATCAGCCATGCCGATGAAGGCAGAAAGTAGTCTCTCAGCTGCTGATAGTAATAGGAAATAATGTCGTATTGTATACTTTTTTAAGCAATTCACCCCAAGCAAGGCAGAAATATCACTAGCATTACAGGCGTTACAGAGGATTCAGAATAAGAGGAAAGAAGCATGTTTGAGGAACAGGTACAGAGAAAGATGAGGAACAAGATCAAGGTATCAGAAGATGTCGATTGACATTACAATTGAATACTTGAAGATTATAGTTATCAGGGACGCTAACAAGAGGAAGTAAGTTCCACAGACAGGAAGAGCGAGAGAAGAAGCTGTTTGATTAGAAGAGACGGTTACATTTAACTGTTTCGACAGTGAAACGGTGGCGTGACAGCGTGTTCGTCGGAACAGTTGCTGTGAAAATACTTGTAGAAGAGACAGAGGGAAGCCACGGCACATCTGTGAGAAAGCGACCGTAGATGAGACGCCAGATCAGGGCCTATCGCATTGCATATTCGTTTCTGGATTTTATCGAGGACCTCGAGACGTACAGGGGGCACCACACCATATATGACAGCAATATTCTATGCAAGGATGGATAGTTGCTTACCTTTTACTCAGTTTAATTACTTAAACATTTATTTTTCTTAACATAATTTTAATTACTTAAATATTAAATCTATTAATTACTCGAAGAAAAAATTAATTACTTAACAATTACTTTATTTATGATTCGGGCATGAACATAAATGCCTCGAAAGTATCCAAAGAATGATGTAAATTACGTAAAAAAGGTAATTAACCATTGCTTCGTTTTCTGCTCTCACGTGGCTGAGGGGTTATTAACACACCTTGCTTAAATTGGTTTTACCATAGTTGAGTATACAGATGAAATAACGATAAAATATTATTTGCTACCTGACGTGGCTTCCCGCTGAGATTTCCATAAATATTTTTATGGGAACTGCTCTGACGAGCTTTTGGGGGAGCCCTGACTATAGGAATTTAATCGTGCATCTTAAGATTGGCATATATGTCCCACCCGTTTACTCACAAAATAGCTAAATGCACCCGCACACCTACTCCCAAATTTTTTCTCGAACTCCGTTTACTTGGTTTACCTGATGACTATTAGGTTGGTGCAAAAATAATGACGTAATAATGTCGTTTTTTGATGTACTTTTCAACGTTAACAAACGACATTCTTACGTCATTATTTTTGCACCAACCTAATACAATCTGTGAAAATTTAAATGCAACGTTAATCGCCATCATTTATTTCTTGAATCCAGTTCATATTTTGTCATTTCCTCAGTCATTCCTATGCTCATTTTTTCTCATATCCACTTCCTGTAACTCGCTGCGTTCTAGTAACATTTCCGCCTTGCCTGGGGTGAAATAATTAAAAATTATTTCATCCAGAAATTACTTCAAAAAAAGACAAGATATATAAATCTTATTACACTATATTGTTGCATTTGCCACTGACATTGTTGCCAAGAAATAAAGATTTCGATTAAATGAGGAATCCCTTTATTCTATGGTGTATATTTATGCTTACAAAATGGTCTTTTTCTATGTACATTGTCCCTTCAGGATATTGGAGTTTACTGTTCTCTCCAGCTTCATATTCCTTGTAGCTCGAATCAGATTTTATTCTGTAGCAATCTCTAATGCGCTAAGTTTCGTTAGGTAGGTTACTCGACATTTTCTTTTGTCCCTCTTGCCCTCAATATGTCCTATGTGTATCAAATTTTCCAAGCCCTCTTTCCTCAAACGAAATTCAAACTTTTTCTTTCTGAGTCTATGTGCCACAACTTTTTAATTCATTTTTCCGTAAAGAACAACTGTTCCCTCTATAGTATTCTCTCTGCAAACCCTTATTTTTCTTGCCTCCATTCTCTTCTTCCTCTGTATGGATACTAATCTATTGAATCTTAATTCAACAATGTTTTCTTTGTTTCTAATTGTTTTTTGAATATTGTATTCTGTTCCTGGAACGATATTTTTATTCATTTTTTTATTTTCGTCTTATTCCAATGCTCCTTTGGATTTTGTTACCACAGTTTCCGTCACCCGTTAATATATTTACCAGATTTAAAGTGCGGTACTTCCTTTATTTTGATATCAACAGTTCATAACTCGCTTTCCTGATCCTTTCCCCTGCTTACAAAGATAAATTCTGTTTTCTTACACTTGATATTTATTCCTTTCTTCTGGCTTTACTTTACTGTCTAAGAAGTTCTCACATTTTTCATTCCGTGTCTTGCAATTTTTATTTCCGTTTGACACTACGAAAAGAAAATTCCAGGTTATTAATCTGTCAAATCCTTTTTCAATGACTGTCCTGGGTATAACGATAAACTACATCCGCGTCCTGGGTAAGACGATAAACTACATCCGCGTCCTGGGTAAGACTATAAACTACGCCCAACAGCAAGGATGAACAGGAGGTTTGAGGAGCGTGAAACCACCTCTTAATTGCTGGTGTTCCCAGGTCCACCCTGACCCGGGGTGGTAGCATCTGTTAAGGTCTCAGCTATGAGAAAATAGTTAACACCAAAACCTTTGCAAAAATAGGTTTTAATGCCAGAAATACTTTGTAATAAAAAAATATTACCAGCAACAATTTTGAAGGAAAAATTATTATCAGCAATACTTTAAAAAAATACAAGCAATACAAACAGTTATACAATATTTGAAAAAAATATGACCAGCTATAGATTTCTTCAAGGAAAAATATTCCCGGATATAGATTTATGAAGAAAAAATACTACCAGCAATTTGTCGGCATTAAATAAACCATTGAGTTTTATATACCGTAAAACAAAACAAACCAAACCTTATTATTGACACATGGCGGATTGGTAGACTTATAGATAAACTATATTCTGTTTTCTAACAATTGGTGGTTAGCCCTTTCTTCTGGCTTTCCTTTACTGGTGTGTCTAGAAGTTCCGACATAACTCGTATGGTCGTTCCTCCTGTTAACAAAAATATATTCTGTACGAATATTTTTTTTCTGGAAAGCCTTTCTTATTGATGTTTTTTAATTTTCCGTTCCTCCTGCTACTATTTATATATATATATATATATATATATATATATATATATATATATATATATATATATATATAAATTTGAAAAGGAAAATAGCAAAAAAAGAAAAATTCATAAAAAATACCTACATATCTTCCAACTTCCGGCGATATACTGTTTGTCATATAATGTTAACCCATTATTTAAAACAGTTGATGACTTTACTTCGCTCGTATTTTATATATTCTCTTTCTCTCAAATCAAATTATCTGTAACAGGTGGTCGGTATTATTTTTGGTTGATTTCGAAAACGGAAAATTTTAGAAAATGAATTAGTAATTCAGAATAATCAAAAGCTTCAAACAACTGAGCTTGTTTCACTGGAAACTCATCGTAATTAATTCAGAAGGAAATTAATTTTTAATTAGAAATTCTTAAAGTTAAAAGATTCAATTTCTTTGGATGTTTTTTAAACGGAAATTATGCGATTGTCTTTCGTAATAATTTCAAGAATGCAAAGCCAAAACGTACAGACAAAAAGTAAATTTTGTAATTTAAAAATATGGCTCGATGCAATGGGTACTTGTTTTAATGAGATTTCAAAGGATACACTGAGCAGATATATTTTCTATGGCTTTCTTGAACAATTAGATTCTAAGACGTTGACGTATTGTATACTACAAGAGAGAAATAATACTATAA
Source organism: Acanthosepion pharaonis (assembly GCA_903632075.3). Taxonomy (NCBI): domain Eukaryota; kingdom Metazoa; phylum Mollusca; class Cephalopoda; order Sepiida; family Sepiidae; genus Acanthosepion; species Acanthosepion pharaonis. The sequence continues at coordinate 221,190 of CAHIKZ030001737.1, read as the reverse complement.
TTCTTTATTTTCACCGCTTATCCTCTTGTTTTAATCCGTCAAGCATCTATGGCGATCAGCATCAATTAATCTAATGACGTAAAATACTCTACTGAATAATGAGAAAATTATAATTACATTATTTTTATGATTATTATTTATTTACATAATTAGGAGTCATTGTCCTCATTATGGATCTTGACATGTCGACCGATATGGGTAAACTTCAGCGTGTTTCAAACATTTCTGATACGTCGTAATTCAAAATTCAAATCCTATTCTATCTGGCTTTAACCACCAAAAACTGAGTTGAGGAGAAAATACACAATTTTAATTTAAACAATACAGCAGCTTCAACTAAGCTACATAATTTTTAATTTCCTTTATTTTTACATTTTATTTTGACAGCATTTTTAGCGTATTTATGGAGCTTTATATAACAGTTTTTCATATAATTTCTTGTTTTGTTATTGTTTTTTGTAATCAGAACCAATGTGACGTCCCCCGGTGTCGCTGCGCCAATCGTGACGTCTGCCTGGCCGCGTCCGCCGTGCTGTCCCGGTCGCGGCGCCAGTTGTGACGTCACCCCGTCTGTCTCCGCGCCGTCGCCGTCCTATCCTGTCCAGTGACGACCAAAGTGATTTGGTATTGGTCGCGGCACCAAACGTGACGTTCTAAACTTTTGCTGATTCTGATGGGAATCTGGGTAGATTCGGTATCAGCCTTGTCGTTCCCAGCTCGCCTCCAACGTCTGGTTACCGAAGTAACTGTTTTGATTTCTTGTCTAACCTACCCACGTTGTGATTTGATCTTAGGTAGACGAAATCAGTCAGTCGCCGGGCCGTAATGCAAGTCGAGTCCGAACAAGGGCGATGTCGCACAAGTATATGTAAAAGAAAAGAAAATAATAACTCGAAAAGTTCAAATGTGTTAAAAAAGGATAACAATATTTTATATCTGGTTCCTGAATACAGGACTGCGTCTTCTTCCCAAACCGCTATATGGATTCGTGACACTTTATGTTTGTTAGGCGAGTCTTAATATCTTAAGTTGTTTGTTCTTTAAGAAACTGGTTCTTGGTGTATCTTCAGGCGATATTCGTAAAACTTGTTTTGGTGGTGTGAGTCTAAGTCGTTCTTCAAAAATAAATTGCTCTTGGTTGAGGTCGCGAGTTGCGTGGAATCTTTCAGTCAGGTTCCTGCGAGGCGGGCCAAACTCAATCCAACTCAGCGGCAAACTGCGAACTTAACTCGAACTGCCAACTCAACTGGAACTGTCTTTCACTCGCTGCGACTCTGCTTATATGGACGCCGACCAAAACTGGGGTGGGCTTGTCGGGGTTTGAGGTTCCGTGATAATTCTAAATCCACAATCCACTTCTTTGTTTTCGGTCAGGAAAATTTATTATTTTCCATTTTTAGAAGTCTTTCGTCCTCCCACCTTCTTCTATTCTCATATTGGTATCTCACCATACCATCAGGTTTCCCTTCTCTCTCACAGTGGCATCTGATACCGATCCCTTCAAGAGGGGTGTCAACTTGCCTCCCCTCCTTCTTCAGATGTTTACCTTCGCCTGCCGCTCACGCCAGCATTCAGCCAATGGGCGCCCAGCAGTGTGGGTGAGGCCAGACTGGCATCGGTTTAAAAAAATCTTGCTCAAAGAAAAAAAATTATCTCCTTTTTCTTTCTTTTCTTCCGACCTTACCTTCCTCGCTAATGAGAATAAAACCTTTAGCATTTTTCTTTGTTAAAAAGAATAACATCGCTTAGTGTCCTTTTCGTGATGGCTTCTTATCACCTAAATTTAATTCTTTCCTTTCTTTTCTTCTTTTTTCTTTCTAGCACCCTAAATAGTGTCACAATCCTCCCTTGTCCAAACGTCATTTCCTCATGTAAATGAAAAAAACCTAAACCCAAATACACTATTTGTGCATTCATCATGCATAATCGCATCTGTCCCATGCAATTTTATTCTTCTTTTCTTTTTACGGTTTTACATGCAAAGTGATGTAAATTTTTATCTTCTTCTGTTCTACATGCAAATGTAATGTTCTCTTCATTTTCTTCTGTTCTACGTGCATATGTTATTTCTTTTCATCTTCTTCTGTTCTACATGCAAATGTAATGTTCTTTTTTCATCTTTTCTGTTCTACAAAAAAATATAATGTTCTTTTTCATCTTCTTCTCATCTACATTTAAATGTAATGTTCTTTTTTCATCTTCTATTCTGCATGCAAATGTAATATTCTTTTCATCTTCTTCTGTTCTACATGCAAATGTAAAACGCTTTTCATCTTCTTCTGTTCTACATGCAAATATAATGTTCTTTTTTTGGTTCTTCTGTTTCTCATGCAATTTAAATCTGCGTGCCTGTGGGAGCATGTGTGTAATTATTATGTCTTGTTTTTTCTTGGTCAAAGTTTTTATCTCTGCTGTAGGAGGTTTTTCCGCTGCACGTGTCGGTCTCACGCCAGCCTGCTTTAAAATGTTTCTTCGCAATTTGCCATATTGAACCTTGACGTATTTCTTCGTCATCCATCAATTAGGGGTATTATCAATTCTCGAGAATGCCGGGACGAATCGTCAATAGTAAAACCTATAGCTCCTATAAACCCTCTTACTTGTCTCACTGTCTTAGGTTCTGGCATTTCCGTTTTTGACTTTTATCTTATCCATGTCAGGTTTAATAAACCGTCTCCGTTTATAACAAAGCCAAAATATCTAGTCTCCTCCTTCTGACACTTCCAATTTCAATTTTTTGAAGCCGTTCTTTCAAGTAACCTTTTGGGGTACTTGTTTTTCAGATGGAAAAAATGTTGTTTCTACTTGTTTTTGAAAATATCAAAATATCATCTAAATATGCCTTGGCAAAATTCTCGCATCCTCCTAACACTATTGACATCAGCTGTTGGATGATTCCTCATTAGCTAAACCGAATATCATCACCCTGAACTGAAACAGTCCCAGGTGACACGCAAATTAATATCATTTTCTTGTCAACCTCATCAAGGGCTACCTGCCAATACCCAGACCCCAAGTCCAACGTAGAAAAATACTTCATCATTTCCCTAATAATTCCAATATGTCATCTATTAGTGGCAGTGGCACCACCAACGGTTTCGATATAGAATTCAGTTTCCTTTAAAATCTACACAAAAAACAGTGCCCGCCATCTTTCTTCCCTACTACAACACGATTGAAGTTCTCCTCCTCAGAACGCCGATCTTTCGATCATCCCATTAATTCCAACATCTCTTCGACTGCTTCTTCTACAAGGGTCTTTTATAATTTTAGGTTGTCCGGTAGGGCTTCAATTTCACAGGGGGTGATCGCCAATCGATTTTCATTTTACTTTTAATATTCATCATGAGTTTCGAACCTCTATCCTCTACGGAACCGTCATATAGCCTTCCTTTTTTTTTTATAAGATTCGGCCACAGAGGATCGTTCGGTTGGCAATTTACTGCTTATAAACTTCAATCATCCATGAATCTCTCACGTACATTCATAACTGCTCATGGCGTATCAAATGTAAACAAATGACGTCACACATTATGAAATGGACAAAGTCCGACAATCGGTTAAAAGACACGTCAGGCTATATGACGGTTCCGTATAGGATACAGGTTCGAATCTTGTCGGAGGACAAAATTTCTCGGACATTCAGGCCGGTAAATGTTGTTTAATACTGTTTATTATAAACAGAGCATTTACTTAAATATTGGTATCTATAAAAAGAATGTCAAACATAAATATGTCTTAAAATAATTGTCGGACTTTGTCCATTGACCAACACAAAGACTGACCAAAATTTATTTTTAAAAAATTAAAAAATAAAAAACAAATGAAAACTACAGACAAAAGTCCATTTTCTCCAACTCATTCATTTCTGTATTTGACTGCTACCAGTAAGCAGAAAATGAATTTTCTCCTGATGATGGCTATGTTGGCAGAAACTAGTCGAGGAATCTAAATGAAATAATAATAAAAACGAAGGAATATTAATATACAACCCAGTGTGTCTGAAGATTTTAATTTTTTAATTTTTTAATATTTTTATTGTTCAATATATATATAAATATATATATATATATATATATATATATGTGTGTGTGTGTGTGTGTGTCTGTGTGTGTGTGAATGTGCGCGTCGTGTAGCGGTCCTCGGCACGGAAATTGTAACTGTTGTGCTGTGATCGAGTTCAAACAAAAACCCTCTCGTTCGCTTTCGCACAAATAGCCTCGGAATGTTATGAAAAGCTCTCTCTCCCTAATCTACCGATTCTTTAATATCATGTCATACTCTACATTTTTTCTTTGTTAGCAACTAGTTTAAAGGTAGCACATCGCCTAATTTTAAATCAACCTCAAGTAAATCTATCGGGTCCATATGAAGATATCATATAAAATCATAGCAGCAGATATTTTTATATTAGTCAAGAATACAGAAAAAATCCATCAACTCCAAAATTTTCGGAATAATTCCGTCCTTAAATTCACATAAGAACTTAATAGCAATAATTTTTTTTTCATAGATAAATTGACAAACACTAATAAAAATACACACTAATAACAATTTCATTTTCAAGTTTATTTTCACTGCTCTTTGGACTATCATAGCTGAAACTCCTCCCTCACGTTCCAAACGTCTTATGAATTGAGTTTGATATTTTCACATTAATATCTTAGAGCACTAAGTTGAAATTATGGTCCATCTTGCTGTTGTGACCTCCTGAAACAGTTTTCCTCTCTACTGTTCTCTATTTTTTTAAAACTTATTGACCGTTATATTGATTGTCCTTGAATGGGCTTTGGAGATGGAAGCCAGAGTATGAATGATGGCCACATTACTGACGACCAGAATGATCTTTTTCTTCTCACTATTGCTCATTTGGGAAGACAGTGGCGTTTAATCACAACAGTTTTACCCTGCTCTCTTTTCAGCTGAAGTACTCAAAGTATTTTGGAGTGATTCTTACGACAAATGGTGTCAAGATGGCTAACCGTGTTATCTGAAAACCTGTAAAAAAGAAACTCAATTAGGTTACTGGTTTTTCAGATATTAAACAATTTGTGGGATGGACAATTATGCAGTTACACGATTTGGACAATTTTGCTGTTACACCCTTTATAACGTTTCTGTATTGTTTCATTCTAACTTTTTGAGTTCGTAGCTTGGATCTTAGGCGGCCCTTCTTGCTAGCTTTCATACATTTTATCATCTTACATTCAATGGTTAGACCATTTACTCGCTTTCTTTTATTGTTTTATCTAGCATCTTCCTTTTTTTCTTTTTTTTCTGTCTGCCATTTCTCAGAGAATGTTTTGCGAAATATCTCCCGTTATCCGGTCTAATGAACGAAGGAAGGTAATTCTTAAGGAACTGTATATTCACACAAACCAGCTTTGTATAATAGAAAGACATCATTCCATTCGATAAAGTAAACGCGTTAAAGAAAGGCTTCTCTTAGCTACAGAGCGTAGAACAACCAAAGAAGCAGAATAATAGAATACAGACTGGAACATTTATTTGTTAATAAAGTCAGTCTCGTCGACTTTCAGCGCTTTCGAGGCATTTCTGTCCGATTTTTATATAAAACCCTTTTTTGCCTATTCACGTTAATGTTACCAGCTTCATTTATTTTGCCTTAAAAACTAGTCGGATTTGTATCGGAAAACTCTATTTTGCGAAGGTAATGTCACGTTTTCATATATCGTAAGTCCTTAATATTTTCCTTCTTTAAACATGTTTTTTTTCTTTATTATGACAAAGTTGCTACGTTGTTTAAAATACAGGAATATTTAATAGGGCGATAAAGAAACATATTTGAAGACCTCTCTATCTCTCTCTCTCTCTATCTCTCTCTCTCTATCTCACACACACACACACACAAGCCCGATGTGGCGAGTCTCTCTCTCTGCCCCATCGCTACTTCTATGGAAAGTGCTCGAACGAACTATATACATTGGTTCCGGCAGGTCTAACCTTCCCAGCATGGACCTGCCATGCCACTTATATCATAGCAAGCTAACCACACTCTATCGGTGAGAAGTAAGTTCCACAGCTTCTTAATGAGGATCATTCCACAGTGGAACAATCTCCCAAGAGGATGTTTCCCTGATCCCAATAATCTTAACCTGTTCACGTCTAAAGTTAACCGTTATTTTTCCCTCATATCCATATAAACTACCCCTTAAAACAACCTTCTACCTTGAGTGGCCCTGGGACTTGTACAGTGTCAACCTTACCGTCAAACAAAAAATTTAAAAAGCCAGAACAGTTTTGATTGATATGCGGTCTTAGCAAGATTAATGTAAGATTAATGGGTTTTTTTTCTATTTTCTACTTATCTGTCAATGTTAATTAACACAGTTGCCTCACTTTCAATTTATCTGCCAGCAAAAATGTGATTTATACACATCCAAGGGACCTAGTGTTTACAGGAACGGACAACAAAATCGACGTAAACTGTTCAAACACAAGGTTAGATAAATTGTGTTAACTTTGTAGAGATGTCCACTCTCCATACAGATATATAATTAGATGTAATTACTCAATATATATATATATATATATATATATATATAAAATAAAAAAGTTTGTATAAAAAATAATTTCAAGAGGATATCCTTACTCTGTCCTGGACATTGAGTTCTACCTGGATTCTATCCTCTTGGAATTATTTTTTATAAAAATATATATGTATGTGTATGTATGTATGTATGTATATAGATTTATTTATTTTAGATATATGATTGCATATGTATGTGTATATTTACCACTAATATTATCTATCTATCTATCTATCTATCTATCTATATATATATATATATATATATATATATATATATATATATATATATATATATATATATATATATATATATATATATATATATATATATATAAATTGGATTTATTAGACGAAAAACAGAAATAATTATACTGTTTAATAAATATAGGAATCGGCTACCTAAGTACGAGTATCCACTTAACGTTTATGTAATAAAAACCTATCTGGTTAATAAATAAAAAATACATTCATTTTTATCTATCTATCTATCTATCTATCTATCTATCTATCTATCTATCTATCCTTTTCTGTTCCGCCTCCCGTTTTTTTTCTCGTGGCCATTCAAACTATTGTGGATTTTTATACGGTCTTGTAAAGGATGGAGTCTTATACCGAAAAGTATTAAGCCGAGCTGTTAAATCATTATATTCTGAAGCAGTAAAAAAAAAAACACACACACACGCACACACACACAAACTAAAAAAAAGAAAGGTGAATCAGAATCTTGGTTTGCTTTTCTATATATGAATCTTGGTTCGAAAAAATAAAAGAAAAATAGAGAATCCGTCAAAGACTTTTTACTGTGTAATCATTGAATACCCTAAAGACACAACCATCTTCCTTTGCTTCCACAAATTTCTTATATATATATAATTGTATGTCAATGAGAAACAGGGTGTTTATATAAGCCAATGCATTTTAAGATGGATGTGGGATGTATGATTTATTTATTCGCATAGATAGTAGCGTGTGTTTCCTGAAATGCGAATTAATAATTTACCTTCCTCAGTTCTGGATTTGAATATTATATATATTATTAAGTATATGAAAAAAGAATTTCTAAATTTATGGCCTTATATGAGGTCAATATTTCTTGGCAAGTATACATTTAAGAAATATAATGAAAAAATGATTTGCACTATTGTTCAAGTATGCATGTCAATAGTTCCCCCCCTCTCTCTCTCTCTCTCTCTCTCTCTCTATCTCTCGCTAGGGTAAACGCTGTTACATAAGCTGGAATGACCAATCAAAATACAAGTATACGAGAATTAAAAAAAAAACTGACAACGAAATAAGGTTATAATAATTATTTAATGCTTTAATGTTGGGGTTAGACTAAAATAGAATTTATTCTAACTTATAAGTATTAAATTATACGAAAAAAATTGAAATTAAAACTTAAAAATTACCCATTTTAAAATTTAAATTTAATCTATATTGAGTGTAAAATTATAACATTATTGAAGAAAAAAGAAGAAAATACATATGTTATTCTATTTATTTTGTTTTTTTTTTAAATTAAGATGGAATAAAAGTTCAGATCAAATGTTGTTCTGTACTTCAACTTCATGACAACATAGATACATCTGAAGCATAAAAAGATGCAGGGAAGGATGACATCTTGCAAAAGACAGTACATACACAATAAGATTATAATACATAAACACGCAGACGTATTTAGATATATACACACAAAAAAAGCGACGATAGAGAAATATCACTACGACCCTTTAAAAAAGAACAACATGCATACACAATGAAAAGTACACACATATGTGTGTGTGTATGTGTGTGTGTGTGTGTGTGTGTGTGTGTGTAACAAATTGTCCAAATCGTTTAACAGCATAATTATCCAACTCAGAAAATGTTTAATTTCTAAAAATTCACTAACCTAATTGTGTTTGTTTTTTCCAGGTATTTGGGAAAAAAGTGTAGCCATTTTCGCACAATTTTCGTAATAATCACTGAAAAACCCTTTGAGTTTTTCAGTTAAAAAGATAGCAGTTTAAATGTGTTTTATGTCAAACCCACTGTCTTCTCAACTGAGCAATGTTGAGAGGAAACAGACCATTCAGGCTGTCGGTAATGGTACCAACATTCTTACTCCGGCTTCGTATCTTCAAAGTCCATTCCAGAACCATTATATTAACGGTCAATAAGTTTTAAAAGTAAGGAACAGTAGAAAGGAAAATTGGATAAATTTGGTCACAACAGGAAGAAGGATTATCATTTCAAATTAGAGATAAAGAGATCAATTCGAAAAGATCTAACTCAATCCATAAGACATTTGGCACTTGAGAGAGGAGTTTCATTTATGACATTCCAAAAAGCACTGAAAAGTTACTTAAAAATGAAATCACACGTGAAACCTATGAGGTAACGTTTTACTCCAAGACAGAAAGTTAGAAGGTTAAAGAGATTTGATACGTACTTAGAATCACAAAGAGGCAGATGAAATTTCTGGAACACATAAATTTATAAACGGGCTTGGAAACTTAGACATCCCATGGCATAATAATTGTAAAATGATAGATTAGTTGATTTCATTTAGCAGCATATCAAGATTATTTAAATAAATCTAAATATTTTTAACGCAATTTTATGTCTTCAACTATGGATGTTTCATAAATAAATTTTATACTTTAGAACTAAACGCATAAATTTTAAGTATATAGTTTGTAGATAAAATCTATTGTTGGAAATTTTTTAACGTATTGCTACTAATTTAACTGCAAAGACTTATTTCTGGTAATTTTATTATAAATAATTTGATCGATGAACGTTTTCCGAAAAATTTTATTAGAAAAAATATTTAATTGAAATACAAGAAAAAAAAAAAGTTATATTTGTCACAATAATCTCATAAAAAAACTTCAAATTTGCACAACAATAGAACTCTAAACCAATTTAATAATCTTAATCATAATACAAGTACCAATGAAAATATTGTTAAGGATACTGAACAATGTAATTGTAGGAATCCTAACCAATGCCCATTGTCAAACAAATGATTCATTGCATCTTTTTTGTATCTTTGTTCTATCTCTACAATGAATAACCTGAAAAGGGGGGGGGATAGTTCTATATTGGTCATACTAAGAATTCTTTCAAAACTCGGTGATATCAACACATATCGTCTTTTACTAATAATACTTATAGAAATAATACTTCATTTTAAAAATATTAATGGCGGCTAAAAGATGAAAATAAAACCCCTAGAGTGTAATGGAAAATTTTAAAACTGGCAACGACATATAAATCCTTATATGAACTTTGTTTTCTGTTCTTACAGGAAAAAATGCAGATTCTTGGATAGGGATGCTTTGTTAAATCAAATATATGAATCAAAGATTAATGGTAAACATACCATACCTTGCTAAACATTGGAATTTGACAATTGCTTCTTGTTTGAATTTAGTTAAACCTTGTTGCACCATATAAGGCTCATCTTTCTGTTAGTAACATCAGTTTCGACGTAGTACAATTTTTACATTAATCTTCTAGTAGTGTTTGTAATAATTAGTGAAGATGTATTAGCGTTCGGCTGACATTTTAACATTGTGCATGGATTGGTTTTATTAAGACCCTATATTAAGACCCTTTAGTCAACAGGTGCATTCTATTTTATTTTATATGATCTATATATTTCAGTAATTTTGCTATTTAAGACTTTCCTCTTGTTTCTTAAAAGGTTGTTTTTTTACCAAATATAAAAATGAGAAATATTATTTTTAAACTCACAGGGTATGTAGTTCATCGAGTATCTTGTTAAATTACTTTTCCTCTCTCATAGGAAATGACATTGGCTAATGTATAACATTGTAGAAAATTTTCATCCGAATCGAACGTCTGGATGTCAACTAGGATTCTAAATCCCTTACATATGATTTCTTCTTAACTTTTGTTTTTCCCCTCATTCCGATTGTTTGATCTGAATAAAAACAAAACAAACCCTGCTGCTATTTCCTTTGTTTTCTTTCTTACTTTTTTCTCTTCTTCGTTTTCTCGTGAAAAGATGGTGTTTGTTGTTTTTAAATCTCAATAAATTATCTACTTACCAGTTATTTACTAACGCCTGATGAGATTTCTTAGTACGCATCATAAACATTTTTTTTTATTTCGTTTTATTTTTTTTTTTTTATTTTTTCCTTCTTTTATCCTAAAGCAAAGAATAAGTTCTTCTTTTTTTGAACTCTCTTTTAAATTCATTGTTACGAACATTTTTACTCTGGACTCTATTCATTCTCATTTACAACACACACACACACACTTAACACACACAAATATATATATATATATATATATATATATATATAATAATGAGATGCTTTTTTTTTGTACAAAAGGCATACAATAATACACACATACACAAAATATATATACACACACACACACACACACACACACACACACAATATATATATATATATATATATATATATATATATATATATATATGTTCAAACTTGTTTCATTGGATAAAACAGACATATTATGTCTATTTAAATTTATAATAATCTTTTCTAGTTTTCTTATCAGTTTCTTGAAATTTGCTGAAAGGAATGCACCGTAGATTTTTTCTAACCAAGTGCTTTCCATTTTTCCGGCATCATCCTCAGCGGTTAATTACAAAAACAGATTTATTGATGGCGATTTTTAAAAACACGTGAACGCAGTCTGTTATATTTATTTTCAAATTTTTAATTTATACGTTTTATCTATGGAATTCTTTGCGAAACACCTCATTTGTCGGTTACAATTTCTGATGCTAAACATTTAAAATCAAATCCTGTTTTTTTCATACAGAAAAATACAAATGTTGACAAACCATTTCTATATTACACCACGAAAATAATAACGCTTCTCGAGGCTCAAGCAACTCTCACTCAACAAAATTTATTACGAGTGTAGCAGCAACGTGTTGAAGTGCATTTAACAAACATTTAATGCCATTGCATTTCTACTATTTTCAGGTGAGCTCCCTTATAGTGAGACGTCCTTCTTGATTAATTTCAACTTAACATAAAGAAACTGAAGGGCTAGAAAGATTATTATAAATTATATTGCCTATATATATATATATATATATATATATATATATATATTTATATATATATATATATATATATATATAGATAGATAGTTATACAAAAAATTTGTTCAAAAACTTGGATTGATTTTAAATGTGGATCAAGTTTAAGTGTTTAATGATTTTTTTCTTTTAACAATCAAACAAAGATTAACAAACAAACAACGTGTTAAATAAAATAAAGCATATTATATGAAAATGGACGTTCAGACAGAAATTCGATGAAAAAAATTTCCCAGGTCGCATTATCTTTTAAAAACATCGAGGCAATTGGTCACCACGATCTTGACTTGACGCCTTTAGATTTCTTGCTTTGGGGCCATCTCAAAAGTAAGGTCTATGTTTTAACAAGACAAAAACAATTCAGCAAATCTGAAGGATGAGATAATAAATTATATTTGTGAGATTTAACAGGTGCAAATATGCACATTTCATCAAAAATTTTGATCATCGATTGACGGTGTGCCGCCGAAGCATTGTCAGCAGTCTATTTAAGCGATATTATTTTTTTTAATAATTGCCATGACTTAAAGAACATGATCTAATTTAAATAAATAATTTTTAAATATAACACTGATTTATTTACTGCTAACTTTGATCCGTCTTAATGAAACATCCTTTATATATATATATATATATATATATATATATATATATATATATATTATATAAACGTAATCAATTTACAAATACATGAATTATTCACACAAAAAACTAATGCAAAGGTTAATGATTTAAATGGCGAGACATCCATCATCGCAAACAATTCAAATAATATACAAAAACCTCCGAATCCGTTATGAATGAAATGATCCTTGTTTATATAAATTTCTGCCGTATTAGTTCTTATTTTTTTACTACAAGCTTTCGTCTGTTCCTACAGACATCTTCAGGTATAGAATAGATGTTGTTCTTGTTTTTTTCTCTTAGTAATAAGAGGACAACGAAAATATATGTATTGTTGTATCCGAAAATAGGGTTTTGTATATTATTTGAATTGTTTTGGATGATGGATGTCTCGCCATTTAAATCATTAACCTTTGCATTAGTTTTTTGTGTGAATAATTCATGTATATATATATATATATATATATATATATATATATATATATATATATATATATATTTTATGTGTGTATCTATGAATGTATATATGTATGTATATATGTATAAGGCTCCATAAAACTAATGTTGGGACAGCATATATCTTATACAAAAGAATTGATTTTTTTTTAACGAATGTAAACATTACTTCAAATAATCCCGATCAAATCAAAATTCCCCTGATAAAAAATGTGTGATGCTATAGTTATAGTTATAGTATAGAAGGGGAGAAAGAGTCTCTTTTAGTGGATAGGTTGTTTTCATCTATTTATATATATATTTATATCTTAGCATAGAGTCAAGGCTTCAGCAATAAATTACCCAGTGAGGGACGAAGATATACATACAGTAAGCGATCCTTATATTAAAATAAAGATATATCTATCTTAGAATGTAACTCGTCCCCATATTACATCATTTTCATTTGTTTTAACCCAATAATGAAAGATATCGTTCGTTCAGTTGTTGGTATTTGTACTCTTTTGGTGATATGTGGCACATTAACGTTTCTTTCCCAAAACGGTTTGTTTTATCTCTGACTTGTGTTCTACTATTAACTAGAGATGTAGGTAATGTTCCAACGGTTTATGTACGTGGAAAGCTTGATATCCTACCTGACTTTCCCTAACATATCAAATAGATCAAATTATGTCGGAGTTTACAGTTTGATGCCCCTGTCAAGTTGTGTGTTCTGTGTTGTGGTGTAATGCCAAGCTTTATCTTCATTACAAAGAATATCCTTGTTTGAAGATTGTTCATTTTCGAAGTCTTGCAACCTTACCTCAAAAAGGATAATTTCTAATTATTGTTTGAAATTTCTTCCATGCCAAGGCAGCCTTCTATCAAACAAGTGTGCTGCAGATAAGGAGAGAAAACTGGGTCTGCAGACGGGGCACTTTGGAAAGTTAATCAAACGTGTAATGAAAAAGGAGAAAAACGTGATACATCACAAACTGAGGGAAAGGGAGCTTGATGAAATCAGCGCGTTACATACTTTATGAGCTTGAGTAAATGGATAGTGCACAGGGCTTGGGATAAATAACAAAAAGACACACCTTATTAAGAGCTACAAGAGAAAGGAAAATAGGGAGGGCCACGATCACCTACGCTCTGAAGATACATTACACATAAACAAAGAAGAAGAATCAAATACGCCTTCAAATATAAAGTCTGAACAAAAATTATGGTCTGTTTCCATTTCAACGATTCTATATGCCTATACGTTTCCAAAACCTGTAATCTATACTGTCGTGACATCTCAAAATTAGAATGCTTTTACTAGTAAAAGCCTCGTTTAATCTTGAACATCAAATGGAAATACAATGTGACCAGCAACAAAATTTTGGAAAGAACCAAATATTCAAATACATCGAATCGCTGATCATGAAACACTATCTTCGATGGTGAAGACATGGGTCAAGAATAAAAGTGTTAAAATTTTCACGTCACGTCTTATTCAGTAAGTTCACTTCAGTGAAAAGACCACAGGGTTGCCTTCTGCAGAAATACAAGGATCTAATCGAAACGTCGCCGAAAAAAACTGGATTTGAGCCGAAATTGTTTGAAACACAGGCACGCAACCGTACCAACTTGCGGTGTTCCATCGCTATCTGAACCAATGATTTTATAGCCACCAGAAAAGAAAAGGAAATCAAACGGCAAGAACGAAAGCACGTGAAAATTAATCTTCTCCTTTTCCCCCAACATTACCATGCAGTCAATGCTATCAACTCTTCCATATTGGAATTGGTCGACATGTTAATCAACACCATCATCAAAAAGGAAGCGATCAGCAAAGAAATTTAAAAAAAAAAGTAAAGCCGACGACGATTGCATAAATCATCACGTGTAATACACCTGACATGCGAGAACTGTTATAATTTAAAGATTGAAATTGCCAGTGACGTTAAACGAAGCAATTAACAAAAAATATGCATAGAATATACTGAAATGAGGTAATGCATGTGTTGTCTAAGAGACCATTATAAAAGCGGAAGTCAATGTCTCTTTTATTTCCCTGATATTCTTCCGTTTGATTTGAGGTAACATAGAGCAAAGTTTCGTTGTTTTCCTTTACTTGTTCTGTTAATTGCCATAAGAATGAGATTCTTTTATATTTCCTGCATTAATAGTGCCGAAACCATCGAAATTACAAACAAAATGAAAAACAGACAAGTCTACAATGTCTATATATGTACTGTAAAAACGTTCTTAGGCCTTTTCAGTAGGTTTCATTTGAATACGTTATGTCCTTTTAACATTCTGTTTTTTACAAAAACTGATATATATATATATATATATATATATATATATATATATATATATATATATATATATATAAATGAGAGTAAGGACAGATGGTGAAAAATTCCACTGTTTGTAGCATTCACTTTTTAAAATCGTTAAAAAAAGCTTTCATGTTTCAATATTTGATGATATTTCTTCAGGCGATGGTAAGTAACTGGTAATTAATTGATTCTTAAGGAAATTTTAAAACAATGTGATATCTGATTTCCGAAAGTTAAAGTGGAGGACATTATGGCAGAGTTAAAATTAAACTTGTTGGTATATGTTGATTAACAAATTAAATTCCAGATCTAGGCTAAATAGAAAAGAAAGCTTAAGGGATGGAGGTCGGTGAATTATTTTTTCATGTGATGATAAACCGGAACATAGACAGTCCGTCAATGACCATTGCGAAAAATATGTCAGCAATTTTTTAACGCAATCCTCAATGATGTCCTGTCTCTGTTCCGTTTTATCATGGCATGAAAAAATTCTGACATTAGACTAGACACTCCCACTTCTACTATCATGATATTGGGACTTTATTTAAATCCTCATCTGCTACTTCCTTTTTATTCTTCTTCCTTTCTTTTTTTCTTTTTTCTTCTTTTTCTCTTATTCTGTTCTTTCTCTTTTTCTCTCTTCTTTTATTCTTTAAATGATTAAATTTTTAAAGCCGGATTTTATTTCTTCATATCTCTGAGTTGACAAGGCCTACAAGTAAATCTTATAGTTCGAAATAGCTAGGATTTTTATTCTATGTAATCTCTCTTTCTCTAACTTTTCTCTGTCTCTCTGTCTCTCTGTCTCTCTCTCTCTCTCTCTCTCTCTATATATATATATATATATATATATATATAAGATATTTTGATTATCATTTGGTTTCTGTGCAGTAGTTAGAATTTATTTGTGTACAGCCTCAAATTCTTTTGGAAATATTGATATTTAATTGTTTAGTATGGCGGTATATATAACGGCTATTTTTTAGAGGCCTCAAAAAAGAGTAGTTCACTTAAGTGACTGCCAAAGTTGAAAATATTTTAACTATATAAATAAAATATGAACTTCACATTTTTATCCACAAACTTTAGTACAATACTCAACATTTCTTCTTTATCTGAAAATTGAAATATATATATATATATATATATATATATATATATATATATATATATATAATTAGTACCAATATATATATATATATATATATATATATATATATATATATATATTATATATGTTGTATATATATATATATATATATATATATATATATATTTATATATATTTTTTTGGAAGTAAAGACTGATGATCAGCAGTTTTTAAAAGGGCTGTGGTGAAATAATTTATTACATGGAACTTTAAAGTGGTCTGTTTTTATTTAAATTATTTGCTCTGGATTTACATTGAGCTCTCTGGATTTTATCCTCCTTAGGTTTATTCCATACGGATTACCTAGTTTTCTTAAACTGTATATATATATATATATATATATATATATATATATATATATATATATATATTATATTTTTATATAGAAAAAGTGTATATATGCACACAGGCGTGAATATTCACAACTGGCGACAAGACCATTAATCACTTAGGCAATCAATTCGGTCTGCCCTCAATAGAATTAGACTAATCTGTTCTTGACGTTTCTCTTTACCATGTTTTAAGGCTAATTTACCTTTTAATTCATTTCACTTATATACTTTCCGCTAAAACAACCTCTTTTCCGAGTGCTTGCTGTAATGCTCTTGGACCGACCTACTTTTCTAATATATTTATTTTAATGACATAACATCTAAACAACTGTCGGTCGGAATGGAAATGTCGAGCTGCGCCATGTAACTTTCATTACAACACACTATATACTTTTCCTTAAAATACACCAAATATATTTACAAACCGTGTTGCATGATGATACCTAAAAAAAAAAAAAAAACACCAAATAGGTTATTATCATAATTTCTAATAAAAATAAATAATATTAGCACAAATTTACATTGCGTATTTAACGTAAAAGTTATAGTATATATTGATTATTACTTTTAACGGGGTATTAATTCTTTGCTGGCTATTGATTTACGAAACATATTGGATTCTAAGAATAATACCTTTTTATACGAGTGAATCTTTCTTAACATTAATTTTTCCAGTTACACGTCTTACTATTTAACCCATAACTGTCAGTAGATGTTGGATTCATGCCTTTCCCAAGGATATATTTTGACGAGTGAATATTGCATAATAATGATTTTTTCCAAATTCAAGGTCTGCTATTTAACCCATATTGAGTGATTCATATATTTCCGAAGGTTAATTTTTGCAGGTGTATATTGCATAATACTGATTTGTAGTTACAAGTCCTATTAATTAACCCATAGGTGGGGAAGGTAATGGAATCATACGTTTCCCGGCGACATTTGTACATAAATGAATACAACGGACCCAACTGGAAGACGAACTCGATTCTCCAGTTTCTCATCCTGTGCTGATATCCATTACACTATAAACACATCCACATTATTAGTGTCTAATTGAAGGAGATACATTCATAGGAAGGTTTGTTTGTGCCAAATTCCACCTGGGAAACAGCCAGGAACTCCCGTTGTAAAGAGGCATTAAGAAACACGTTTCTCTTTAGGACTCTGCCACTTTGAAAGTGAAAAAATATTTACTAAATTCAGTCTAGCAGAGTGCCGTCTAATGAGAGTAGAACATACACCGTGATTAACGCAAACTCAAGAAAGAAAACTTGACGAATTCTTATATAATGCAATTGAAGAAGAACTCAGAAAAGACAAACTGTTGTCAGAAGACAGACATACACGATTGTGTGTAAATATACAGTTCTTATTGTGATCTACATAATCAGTCAGTTATGTTCAATGCCTGAGGCAATCATGTATCTTTCGATACATGACTGACGAGGCAGAATTTTTTCCCGCAAGTAGGTTGCCATTTCTTTCTGCGGTAGACCAGTTACCATCCAACGCCGTCTGTCCTGGTATTTACCTATAACTGGGAAGAAATGAAGAGGATCCATACCTTTCCCAAGAGTATTAGCACGTAAGTGAATATAATGGATCTAACTCGATTCCTCTCTCCGAGCCGCTATCCATTACTCCACCGTGCCTCTATACATATCTAGGTAATAAGGACATTAAAATCAAGCGAGTACAGCAATTGGCTATTGTAGGAAAAGACAACGGGAAATATTCTACAGAAATCCAAAAGCGAAAAATCTATTTCAAGAATAGAAAACTAAAGGGAAACGTCCTTAGAGGAAAGGATTGCTATAAGGGAAATATGTAATTGGTTATATGGTAGAGATTGCTGGACAGTTTATTCAAAAATGAAGAAACGAAGCGTGGGAGATGCGGTTCTATTGGCGGATTCTTAGAATACCGCGAAGAGAAACTGTAAGCTATCACAAAATGTTAGTATCAAAGAGTAAAAAAAAAAAAAACTTAAATCGTGGGGTACATAATAAAGAAAAACAGTTTGGTGAATCTAATACTCACAGGACACATTACAAGTAAAATAAGGAAAGCAAAACAGCGATTGAATTCTTTAAAGATTTTGCATGTATGGATAGCAAATCAGTAATAAAGCAAAAATGTAAGTGAAAAAGAAAATTATTTAGAACAACAACAGAGAGGAAATAGAAGTGCGCCAATATCTCGTATTTCATGACTTAAGCAAATAAAATATTTGTTTCGCAGGTATTTCTCCGTTTTCTTTAAGGATGAAATAAATTAGCCGATTCCGAGCATGGAGGATCATAACTCTCCACAACATCTTCTCGTCTGTGTCTTTTAGCAGTATTCATATTTTTACTATCCCTACCTGTCTTTGTTTTGACATCCATTTACACAATCACGTCGTGTAGGATGCTCCCGATTTCCTTCTGCCCTCTTGTTTCCATTATGTCTCATTATATATCCCAGAAAGTTCAAATGTCTCTTTCTGATTACAAGTATGACCCATATTTATTTCTATTTACCTTAACCCCCCCACACCTTGTTTACATACTCTGTACATGGTAATCGCAGCATCCTTTTGAAGAATTACATCTTTCTTGCCTTAACTCGTCCTTCGTAAGATGATAAATTACACCCGAAAGTAAAGCCTTTTAATCCCTGCTGTTTCCAGCTTCATCATGACCCTGAGTAATAGCATTTGTTAGGGACTCAGCTATGGGCAAATAGTCACACCCCACCCGAACTAAAATAAAACCCCATGAATATATAAAATACATTATTAATAAAATTACAAGCAATAGATTGTTTTGTATAGAATACAATACATATTTATAATAAAATTATCAAAAATATGAACATACTAACAAATTATAGCGACTTCACCCAAAATCCGTTTAAAATACTACCAAACAACCAACAAGAAAGAACAATTTTAATGAAATTAATCCATAGAATATCTTACAATTTCTTAAATCAAACTGTATTCCACAAACAAAACCAAACACACATCACCGCTCTAGTAATCATGTTCACATAAACATGAATATAAACAAAAGCTGAGTATCATCTACCATGTTTACAACTGTTAAAGCAGAATAACAATAGTGTTTTTATTACTTCCAAGCTCCCTAGGAAATTAAATTTCGATATTGCATGACCCATAAGGAGTTGATATGCCATTAAATCAAAAAATCAATCAATCTTGACTTAATCCGCCTTCCTGAAGGACGGAAAAAAAAACAAAAAAAAAACTTTGAATTGATCAATGTGATAAACATGCCAACCAGTACACTACGGCAGGCGCATCATCTTTTTTTTTCAGAACCCTTTATACGCTCTTATTTCTTTTCGTCGGTATCCAATCCATTTCATTTTTCCCATAGTCACTTTTCTTCTCCTTTCTCCCCCTCTATAGCTTCGTATTTTTTCTTTCCATCATTTTTCTAATGTTTTTCAGTTTCTCATCTTTGAAGTCAAGATGTAAATATTGATTTTTATTCAAGAGAATTTATTGATTTTCTAACGCTAAAAAAAGAAACAAAACAAACACATGTGAGAGTAAAAGAAATCATAGAGAATATATTGCCAACAAAAGTAATACAAAACTCATTTAATCAAGAATTCTCCTTCAGACCACTGCCATTGATGTCGGCCGTTAGAGCTTGCAAATTTTATCTAAAGGCAAAAATACCAATTTTAAGATATAATCCGAAAATATGATTTGCTTTTCCTTGATATATTTATGTTTTGTAAATTCTTAGTAAACATTCATCTTCAATATTGAATCAATTGTATTCAAATTTCAATCTCTCCAATTGACAGCTCCGATGTAGAAGGTTGGTCTCTCAAATACTGAGGCTGATATTATGCATTTATATTTTTCACGCAATAACCAATGGTCGCTCGAGAAATTAATTTATATCGATGTATATGAGCGGGTCTATGATATATAAGAGGTTGTGTCTTACATGACTTACGGCCATATCACATTGAAACACCAGCACCCGTATGATCACCGAAAGTCGTCAACATCGAGACTGGTCAGTACCGAGACGGGTAACTACTTGGGAATACTGGGTGGTGTAAGCTTCCATGTACATATATTCTCTTAGACGCAAATAATCTTGAGAACGGTATGAATCCGTCTCTTCTCCAAAAAGTTATCGGTTCGTTAGAATCATTCTTATCTTTAAAAAAATCTTATAACCTAAAAATATTTCCCGACTTTAAATTACTTGCAATAGGTTTTTATGCAATAAAAAAAGAAGAGGATTAATCAATAAATGTAATAAGCATAGCTGAGTGGTTAAGAAACATTGCGTTCCTGATTTGGAGAAGCGGGTTCCATTTTTAAAGTGCTTTGTGTTAGAACTTTTGTGGGATGACGACCTCAGCTTTCGGTAAAGCTGAGAAATATGTGGAACAGATAAAACCTGACTTGAGCTGAGTCTTGTGAGTGAAAGTGGGTAAATGAAACATTTGAGAAATTATGCATGTTTGAGATCGATGGTAATCAAAATCCTACAAACACTGGGCAGAAATACACACAACCAAATTATTTTTTTTATCTAGATATAATGTCTAGATAAAAATCCACAACTATCTGGCAGAAATATTGACAGCAAATATTTTTTTTTTATCTAGATATGATCTAGACAAAAGAGCCCATCCTCCGGTTGTGTAGTCTTTTGTGAGGATATATTGGACAAAATCTCCTAATGACTGAAGTTCCTGAGAAATGAATAATGATTCACCTGCATTCACAAACTAAGAGCGCAAAACGTTCAAGATGTAATACATTCCTGTCGATTCGGGTGAGTGGCTTTGAGCGCGCGCGATGAAATTTCTTTGAAATATTTGATGAAAGGTCGACGAATTGTATGCTTATCAAATTTTTATCAGCAATATCAGAATTTACCAGCTTTTCTAACCTGACTATATCAGCATGTCACTACATGTCTCTCGATCTACCTGTCAATATCAGTCTTTCATATATATATATATATATATATATATATATATATATATATATATATATATATATATATGCCAATAAACAAACAGTAAAACATATGTTAAGATCATTGAAGTAAAAGTGCTCAATATCAAGTTGGAAGACCAGACATGCAGAGCTGTTTAATGTTTATAATAATGAATGCAGCCCAGAACACTGCCACGGTTTCGATCACTACGGTCTCCTCAGTTGGTTTGACCAGCAAATCAACGACATGGAGTGCTTATATTATTGAGCACCAGACAAGAAATGGCAATAATATTGGATACACGGAGAAAAGTTAGACTTATAAATGGGCAAGATAGGTTCTTGTATAAAATAGAGAACTAAAACTTCTAGAAATAGACTTTGCACTTGATTGAATAAAATCCTTCTACCTTATGTTAGCTAGATTGCATTTGTTTCTTTGCAAAAAAAAAAATATCCACCACGTATTTAGAAAAAAAAAAATAGAAAAATTGCAAAAGTTTTTAACTGTTCAGACAATGTATCTATATTTTAATATGATTTTGTCATATGCCAGACTAAAATTTAAAACTCAGTAAGATAGATCATTGCAAAAGTCCGTACCCTATTAGAAAAATAAAAAAAAAAGTTTAACATACTCACAGAAACAAATTATTAGTCAAGTACATATTCTCAATTTTATATAACAACTGTCTCCAATCATTCTACAATCATGTTGGTGGTATTTTCGTAGAAACTTCGTAAATTTGTTGGAAGAAGATTCGTTTGGTCTGATTTATTTTCATTATTTACATTATTCGGACTATTGTCCTCATCTTTGTCGTCATATTTATTACAACGTTTCGGCCGTTGTACTCTCTGGCCTTCTTCAGTTAGATGGAATGTCAAACTGAACTCTTTATTTCGCTCACTGGGGTAGACTGTTCTAGTTCCACGTGCCATGTTTTAATGGGTATCAGTTATCTCCTGTTAAGTGCTTCAAATTTTTAAAAAAATGTAAATCTGTTTGTCTGAGGATCGCAAAAGCGTGAAATCTAGGGTTACACACTCACATCCATATGCTAATATGTTAGCTCTATAACTGATATTTGGTGCCTTCCAATAAGCACAGTACATGTATAATATATAAATAATATATATATATATATATATATATATATGAAGAAATATAGTCTTAAGATGTGCTATATTTATGGCATAAAGGGCTCAATATCAAAGATAGAGCGTGTGTAAATATAAAAAGTAAACATAGAAGTCCACACTTAGAGGTCATCGTGGCCTGACGATTGCATGTAGCATGAAACAGACTGTCACCTCTATGTTGACTTCTATGTTCACTTTTATATATATATATATATATATATATATATATATATATATATATATATATATAAAGAGAGAACTTACCATATATATATATATATATATATATATATATATATATATATATATATATATATGAAAATTCTCTCGTCGCAGACTACAAATGAAGACTCAGTAAAATAAAAAGTTGCTAAATTCATGCAGGTGTTTTCCAAAACTTTGAGACAGATGTAGCAAGTGGTTGATCCATTTGGCTTGAGTGGTTGAGGATCAATTGACACATGTTTTAGAGAGTGGACAGCAATGCCTTTTTTAGCCGCGAAGAAGCTACATTGACAGGTAAAGCTATCATTATGAGTACCAGCATAATGTCATCTTGCTTTAATATTTGCAAGCAGTTGATCCTGATGTTCAAGTTTGCCACTCTCAAGGCTTTGTACATAGGAGAATTAGAAATGGCGCCAAATAATTCACACGGACGCTTTACCAAATTATCTTTGAGTTTGTGTTTGATACACAAAAGTGGCATTCTACCTGCCCTGCTTGTTAGAATCTGGCAAACGAGGAGTTGTTTTCGAAATCTGCTATCGCTCATAGAATAATGAGGTCTTGCCCACCTGAGATGGACTTTTTTTCGGAATTGCTTCATTACGTCTCATATTGCACTTAGTCATAACTTCACTGTTTCTAATTTGACCAATCGTTTTTTTTGTTTTTGTGTGTGTGTGTGTTTTTTTTTTGGTTGCAAATGGTACGTAGGCAACGCATGTGAAAGTCAAAAAATTGATTGGTGTGTTGTCGGTACAAAGTCAAACAATCTCCACCAGAGAATGGTGATGTCAGTGCTACTGACTTATATACATCAATTTTCACCCTTAACGAAACATCCGAAGCCCGATGAAACGAGCAGTGAAGGCAGAAGTAGGTTTTCCATTTCTGCATTTAATAACATTGTCCATTTTAGCATCGCTGGATACAATACAGCCAAGGTACGTGAAAGAGGAAACAGTTTTCCAGACTATTCCCTCAACATAAAAAGTCTGCGCAACAGAGTGTAGATGGTTAAGGATAGGCTGATGACGCTGATGGTCAGAGCGAAAATTTTAGAAGTAGGATAGAAATATATATATATATATATATATATATATATATATATATATATATATATATACACTTGGAAAGCATTAAATCCACTCTATCAATAATTCTCAACACAGATACTGAAATATTCAAACTCAGTTCTCATGAGAAATATGAGCAACTTATTTCTTATGAGTCATCGGCAAGAACATATGGCAATACCATCACGACGAGTCTGTACTGAAAAACTTTGACATCACCCACTTATCAAAATAAAAATAAATAAGAATAGATCATAATTTGAGGGTAATTACTTCTAAGTCGAACAAAGTAACTATCAGTATTTCATTGTAATTAGCGAAACGTAACTGATATACAGGGTGTAGTAGCAAAATCCGACACTTGACATAAAGAAAACTAAATAGGCAATAAAAACAAAAGTTGTGTATTCAGAGACACGACAGTTTATTTAGAAACAGTTAGAGTTACATACTACATTATTTTTCAATGTAACTGCCGGCGGCGGCGACGACCTTCTCACGGCGGGCGCGAAATGAGTCACACGCTTTGGCGACCATGTCCTTGTCTATAGCAGCGAACGCCTCCACGATCGCACCCTTCATAGAGTCGACCGTGTTGTGCTTGTTGGTCTTGGCCAAGATCATGCCCAAGAAGAAATAGTCAAGGGGGTTGTATTCGGGTGAGGAGGACGGCCACAAGTCCGGCGACCAGTGGTGAGGAACATTGTTGAGCGGCCACGCATGGGTCGTCTTGGCCTTGTGTGCAGGAGCGGAGTCCTGCTGGATGACGTAGGGGCTTCTATCCAGGGCTTCACCACGCTCATCTGCACCTTCTGGTAGATCTTAGCGGTGACGCTCATGCCCTTTTGAAAGCAGAACGGAGGCACGACGTCCCCGACGCTGGAGATGACGCCAAAGACCATGAAAGAGGAGGGAAACTTCGTATGCTTCACAACGGGAACCTCCTCGATGTGTTTGCAGATCCACCTGTCGTTCTGCCTGTGGCTTGTCTGATCCTGCATGAAATTCTTTTCATCAGAGAAGAACCTCAGCATCCCGGCGGACCTGGGCTTGAGCTTGATCAGCAAAGCCGCCACCTTGACCTTCCTCCACTCCTTGGGGACATTCGTAATGTGCATGCGGTTAGACTTGCGGTAGGAGGAGTAACCAATGTTCTTCTTGATCGTTCGGCAGATCGGTAACTTGTGACAGCACATATCGGCTGCAATATTGGCGTAGCTCTGGTTTCCATCATTGTCGACTGTCTCCTCGACGGCGGCGACGAACCCGTCGGTCCTAACGGCCGAAGAACGAATGTCGTTGGCCTTTCGTTTTACAATAAACTCATCCTTGTTTTCACACGCCTTCCACTTTTTCCAAATGTCCATGACCATGGTTCTCTTGAACCTCTTGAGCCCAAACCAAGCCACCACTTTCGCAGGCATCTTCCCGACGCGAAAAGAAGCTACTTCCGCTGCTCTGCCCTCATATTCCATCCTGGAAAAGGGTATAGAGAAAAACGTTAGTTAGTTGTCAAACTGTTGGGTATCTGCATATACAACTTTTGTTTTTATTGTCTATTTCGTTTTCTTTTTGTCAAGTGTCGGATTTTGCTGCAACACCCTGTACTTGGTCATTTTTATACAAGTCAAAGTTAAAAAGGGAATTTACTATTGCTCAACTAATGTTGATAATAATTCTAACATATACTTCATATAAGCACCATATCAAGTAATTTTCAATTCATACCGTTTAATCTTCCTAGAAATATAGGTAATATCTTATTTAGGGAGTGTTTGGTATTAATATACAGAATTCTTTATTTCTAATTTCAGAAATTATGATGACACAAAAACTTAATCTCATTAACTAAATATCCTCTATAGATGAATAAATTATTGCGTTATAATTTTGCATCTTATATTGGATCTTTGACATTCTAAAAGTTTCATAAATCTTTCAATATTGAATTTTATTAATTTGTTGACTAGTCTGAGATTTTCTTTCATATATTTGCCAAAACCTTTTCTTTATGATTTGTATCTGGAGAGGCTGGGGTCCATTGTATTGCTGTGGGCTTGAATATTGTCCCCTAGAGTGGAGAATAATCACCTTTGCAGAATGTCTAATATCATTTCAAGTATAAATATTCATTTAGCATAAAGCTCCTTGGTTCTGTTATGTGGCACTAGCAAATAAAGTCTTGTCCAAGAATGTACAATAATATTTTGCATTAGACACCATCGTCAATTTTTTAGGGATCTATAATTTTATCACTTACATTATAGCCCAAAACACATCTCCTGAGAACCATATCAAAATCCACATGCAGACGCATTTTGGATGATATGACCAATTCTTAAAGATAACTTCAGGAAATATGCTATTAAGAGAAATTTACCAGTACTATCACATTTATTTGAGATTAATATAAATAATAGTTTCCACAACACATCAAACGAGACAGACTTTTATTTATTATGAGACTCACATCTATATCTATAATTCTCAAAATGTGTGTATGTGTGTGTGTTTGTGTGATCGGATGTTGTTTTGAATCCAAATTGTTGGTGACAATGGCTCTCCACTACTTCCTGTCCATTATAAGTTTCAACAACATTTTACTATTTACTATCTGTTCTTGGATATATATATTTCATAAAAACTTTAAAATATTTTAAATTATTACAATCATAATTTTTATATCTATAATTCTCAAAATGTGTGTGCGTGTGTGTGTGTGTGTGATCGGATGTTGTTTATGCATTTCCACAGTTTTCATCCGAACGCTTCTGCGAGCGAGGCTGATAATGATGATCAAAAGACGTAACGGTTGAGGAGAAACGCCTCTTTAAATACTGCAGAGCGTGAGTCTGATTCAAATTGTTACCCCCCCATTCGGGAATATGCCTCAGTTGCACCCAATTGTTGTTACTATTATTGATTTTCGGGTGGACTGATTTAAACTTAAACTGCTCCAATTCAACTGCAAAAATTCTCAGTAATGAAACACCGGGTTGTAGACGGGTTATACTGCTAGTTATTATATTAAGTTAGATTCACCTGTATACTTGATTAGTTTACCTTTGTATAACACTTAGTTACGAGAAACAATGATAAGAAATAGACACTGCGTTTGTTGTTTAAATCATTGATTCTCAACTCGTGGCCTGAGGAACGCAAGTGAGCATGAGAAAATTTTAAAACGAGATGCAATTCGAAAAGAGTGGTGATTACGACTGAAGCTAAAGCAAGGCTTGAAAGTTCAACTTGAGCTGATAGATAGACTTCAGGAGTAATGTAGTCATTAATCATGATTTATATTTTCTTCTACATTTTGCTTTTGGGAATGAAATCTGTTTGCAGTTACATGGAATTTCTATTTGTACTTATGTCGACTTGAATCTTC
This sequence comes from Acanthosepion pharaonis, assembly GCA_903632075.3. Taxonomy (NCBI): domain Eukaryota; kingdom Metazoa; phylum Mollusca; class Cephalopoda; order Sepiida; family Sepiidae; genus Acanthosepion; species Acanthosepion pharaonis. The sequence goes on along the minus strand of CAHIKZ030001737.1, from coordinate 193,858 downwards.
TTTTACATCAAAGATAGGCCACAAGGAAGTAATGGTTGAGAAACACTGGTTTAAATGATAAATAGTATAAGTAATTCTTTGTGATGTAGTCATACAAATACCGGCAACAGTTTTTTTTGTTTTTTTTTTCTTTAAGTATTTGAATGGGATATAATTCACGGTGATGTAGAGCTAATGTTTACAAAACAAATAATGGAATTGTTGATCGAATCTGAAAGCCGGCTGAGGACATTGTTTTTTTTCTTTTTTTACTCATTAATACTTGTAAGAATTTCACGAATCCATTTCTCATGTTCAGTTAAGGAAACACTCTCTGTTGCTTATAAAATTCATAATAATGTATCGGAAGCTTACACGGTGAGAAAGTATCAGCAAAGTAACACCCGTACTATTCAACCTGTTAATCTATCGATCTATTAACTGAGTGTATCTTTCGATTTGATTTTCCTGTCAGGCACAGCAAAGCAGAAAAGCATTATAAAAATGCTTACAGAGGAACTGAAACTGCTATATTCTAAAAGATGCAAACATGTTTTTCTTAAGAAATGCTCCAATAATTTTAGAGTATATTTTTTACCTGATTCTTCTTCTATGTGGCATGAACTTTCAGGACGGATGATCATCGGTCCCCACAATTTCCAATCTTTTGTTGTTATTAACAATATTTGTATTTTTACTCTCTTTCACTCTCTTGCTCTCTCTCTCTCTCTCTCTCTCTCTATCTATCTATCTATCTATCTATCTATCTCTTACTATTACGTCATTCATTTAAAACATGTTCTTCCGGTAGGTTACACCATATTTAATACTACACCTTTTGCCTTCATTATTTCCGGTGAGTGTTAAAATTACCAACCACGCTTTCCACTTTAGGCGTCCCACAAATTTCACCTGTATCTTTTAAATATGTGTCCTTTTTGTTTAACTTTTCCTTAAAATTTCCGCGCTACAGAAATTCTACCGTCATAATATTCCTAGCATCATTCAGTAGAAGAACATTCTACCATCTTTCCCTAGACAACATATCTGTTAACTCAAGTCAAGATAAATCTATGAGGAACTGAAACTGCTATATTCTAAAAGATCCAAACACGTTTTTCTTAAGAAATACGCTAATAATTTTAGAATATATTTTTACCTGATTCTTCTTCTATGTAGCATGAGCTTTCAAAACAGGTGATCATCGGTTCCCGACAATATCCTATCTTTTGTAATTATTAGCAATATTTGTATTTTTACTTTCTTTCATTTTCTTGTTCTCTCTCCCTCAGACACACTATTACGTCATTCATTTACACATATTCTTTAAGTAGGTTACACCTTATTTACTTTTACCCCTTTTGACTTCATTATTTCCGGTGAGTGTAAAAGTACCAACCACAGTTTCCCTTTTATGCGGCTTACAAATTTCAAATGTATCTTTTAAGTATGTGCCCTTTTTGTTCGTATTTTTCTTAAAATTTTCCGCGCTACAGAAATTCTACCACCATCATTCAGTAGAAGAACATCCGGCCATCTTTCTCTAGACAACACCTTTGTTAACTCAAGTCAAGATAAAGCTATGAGGAACTGAAACTACTATATTCTAAAAGATCCAAACACGTTTTTCTTAAGAAATACGCCAATAATTTTAGAATATATTTTTACCTGATTCTTCTTCTATATAGCATGAACTTTCAAAACGGGTATTCATTAGTCCCGACAATTTCCTATATTTTAGTAGTTATTAGCAATATTTGTATTTTTACTGTCTTTCACTCTCTTGCTCTCTCTCTCTCTCTCTCTCTCTCACACACACACACACACACACATTATTACGTCATTCATTTACACATATTCTTTAAGTAGGTTACACCTTTAATTCTACCCCTTTTGACTTCATTATTTTCGGTGAGTGTAAAAATTACCAACCACGCTTTCCACTTTATGCATCCTACAAACTTCACCTGTATCTTTTAAATATGTGCCCTTTTTGTTCAACTTTTCCTTAAAATTTCCGCGCTACAGAATTTCTACTGTCATAATGTTCCTAGTATCATTCTGTAGTAGAATATCCCACCATCTTACACAAGACAACATCTCTGTTAACTCAAGTCAAGATAATGCTATGAGGGAATTTTCCAACATTCTTTTCCATATAGAAGGATTGCAATCACATTGCAGTTCGGCATTGTTTTCCTTGCTTCTAGTGAAATTCTCCAGCTTCTTAATACTTTCTTTAGCTTTAGAAATATATCATTTACAGTGAAGATAAAATCTTTGATATTATTCATAGACTTAGTCTACGCCATTCGATGTGAAAATGTAAAAAAAGGTTAGTGCCGTAATATTGTCTATAATATACACGATAACTTCATATTTTATTACTAAATAATCAGCTTCCTTTATTTATTGCTTAGAAATGCCATGACTTCTTGAGAAAAATAGTGATATATGTCCTCTTTGACCTCTACGAATTTAAATTCAGTATAGTCAGTTTTTCAGCCGTTTAAACCGTAGTAGGAGAAAAGGTAATTTATTTTAATCATCTCACCCCATGCATGGCTTTACAGCCCTTTAAGACAAAGGGGTTACTGAGTGTGAAAGAATAAGAAGTAAAACATTATTAAGGAGAGAGAATAATAGAAGTATAAACAATAAAATAGTCGGTAACGATTGACATTGCATTCGAATCTTTGAAGATCAGAATAGACTGGGACGCATGGGGCTAGAAAAGAATTCCACAAGATATAAGTGCGAGGAAAGAAACGTTTAGCACAGAACTTACTCAAAATATAGAGCAGAAGCACCAGCCCATACGTGGCATCAATATGCAAACCATGGGCGAATGGTAGACTTATAGATACGTAATATAGATTCAAGAGAAACAAATTGTCTCGCACTGCGCATTGAATCAACTTTCTTATCAGCAAACCTAGCATTGGGTTCTGTATATTCTTTCCGCTTCATGTCATAGTCCGGGAAGGTGAAATAAGTCACTCTCCGGGGGTGGGGGTAGTATCAGTCATACTGATGAGAAGAAGGAAGGGAGTTTTCAGGTGATTGATAGAGAGAGAAGTATCGATTTGTGAGTATTAAAATTAAAATCCATTTCAGTTAACGACAGACCGTATATAATGATTGGGGATCAGCTGATTATTTGACCTTATTGAAATGATCAGAATTACTATCATGACAGGAGTAAATGATTGTACCATCCGTATATATATATATATATATATATATATATATATATATATATATATATATAAATTAAAAATTGTGATGCCATCATCAGGATAGGCATTGATGAGAATTAGCAACAAATTATGTTCAAGATAGAGCCGTATCATGACAGGAGTAAATGATTGTGCCATCCGTATATATATATATATATATATATATATATATATATATATATATATATATATATATATATAAAAAATTCAAAAGTAATGCCATCATCAGGATAGCCATTGATGAAATTAGCAAATAAATTATGTTCAAGGATAGAGCCGTATCATGACAGGAGTAAATGATTGTGCCATCCGTATATATATATATATATATATATATATATATATATATAAATTTCAAAAGTAATGCCATCATCAGGATAGCCATTGATGAGAATTAGCAACAATTTATGTTCAAGGATAGAGCCGTATCATGACAGGAGTAAATGATTGTGCCATCTATATATATATATATATATATATATATATATATATAAAATATATATATATAAAAGTAATGCCATCATCAGGATAGCCATTGATGAGAATTAGCAACAAATTATGTTCAAGGATAGAGCTCTGGGGGACAAAAAATCCATTAGTACATAACATTGTATTGGAGTAATCTAAAATTTGAACTCCACTCCCGCCTCCACTTCCTGCTGAATTGTCTGGCTATCTCGGTTTGACTAGATCTGCTCTACTTATTGTATTGAGCAACTTATTTAGTTATTTTGCGTACTTGTATCGTTTTTTTTTCTTTGGACTTTTGACTTGGATACTAGACGATTATTTTCGGCTGACGTACATGTTCTTTGTTCTTTCTTTTTTATACCTTTATTTACCCTTTGGTATTGGCTTGATTATTTGCAAATAGAGACACCGCAGGTTTTCCGAACGAGTATAGTTTCTTATACTTATAAGATTACTACTACTACTATATATACATATATATATATATACATACACACACACACACACATACACACACACACATATATATATATATATATATATATATATATATATATATATATATATATATATATATATATATATATATATTAAAATGTGCTATATTTATGGGATAAAGTGGTTAATATCAGAGAGATAGAGTGTGTGTAAATATAAAAGTGAACATTGAAGTCAACACTTAGAAACGACAAGCTGCTTCATGCTAGACGCAATACATATATATCAAGAGATTATCATTCCATGTCTTCAATCATGCAGATTGGGAGGAAATGTGCACAGGTTAGAATCCTAACACTGTGCTGCACTTTTACCAACTTACTGTTTAAAATGAATGATGTCTTATGGAAATCGACCACTATTTAATAAAGATATTAATGATTTTAAATATGCCGTTTCTTTCCACCCACCCTCTATATATATATGCGTGTTTTTAATTTCTGATTGAAAGTATAATAAAAGTAATAAGATTTTATGAAATACATCCCGATTTTATAAACAATTAACCCATTTTATAAAAGCTATAAATTTCAGCTCCAGAAGAATGCGAACCATCATTGTTTTCTTGTTACCGTTTATTACATGAATAAGAAAAAGCTTTAAGTAAACAACGCTTTAAAGATATGCAGCAACAATTATCCCGACTCAAGCAACCCGTATTTCCACTTCAAATGTAAATGTTATTCTGCCCAAGTAAAATTAATTCTAAGAATCTTTTTTAAATGCCAACGATTCAGAAAACAGATATTCAATTCTTCTTTCATTTACGTCAAAGTTTCAAAACATGTGATCAAAATTTAAACTTTTACAGTTTTATGCGGTATTTTGTTTCGTTTCTTTTCTTTCTTTCCATCTGTCTTTTTTTATTATTTAATGTTGCTAAATATCCGTGTATTTGATCCTAATTGGCCCCGACATTGATTGCAGTCAATGATGAATCTAGCGTCAATATTACAAAGTGATTTTCTTTCCTGATCAGAAAATAGAATAAATCAAGTAAGAGAAAGAACATAGTGAAACAATTCATAAAGTAAAATTCATGAAAAGATGTATAATTAAATGAAATATAAATTTAAAATGAAAGAATAATCAACGAAAGACAAATAAACCGAATAAAAAGAAAAAGAAAATCAACGAAGAAAGTAGAAATAAAACTGAATGAATGAATGAAGTGTGAAGAAAACAAAGGACTCATAAAGAATCAACATGTGGAAAGAACAGAAATTTATAGGAAAAATGAAGTAAATAAAAAGAAACACAAAACAAAGCATTGCGAAATAAATATTAACAAATTCATGAGAATAGAAAGAAAATTATAAATCAACAAGCAGCATGGCCCGGCGTTGCCCGTGCTTGATTCAAAAATCGTACGACTCATACAGTAATCGTTATCACTTGACTTAAAATATTTTTGCCCTTCCTTGCCTTTAAAGGAGTGTACTTTGCCGTGCTGATGTTGCTACATGCCTTACTTCTTGCCTATCTCACACTGCGAATTTTTTCTAACCTCTATACTAAACATTAAATCTGTTACGAAAAAAGAACTAATCAAAATGAGCAAAAAACGATCAGCTTTAAAATAAGGACTGGTGACTGGAAAAATCGAATTAAAAAAGAATGTTAACAACAAATACTTTTTCACGCCCAACCCAGTTCTGCGGAATCAGAATCAACGTTGAGTTTAGGCAAGCGAATGAGCCAATTGGAGTAAAGTGCCATGCAGATTTAAATTTTTCCCACTTGTGACGAATGCAGCTATCGATTTTTTTTTTTTTTGCATGCTATTTAACATTCGTGTCAGTCAGCTGTTGGCACTCACGTTGGCCAATATAATCTTCCTGCCTATTCGCGGCAGCCAGCTATAGGCTCTCACTCTGGCCAGTAGAAAATAGCCGCAAACTACATGAAATCTGCCGTAGAAGCATGAAAAAATCGATTAATTCCACTATCGATGGGAGTTGGGAAATGCAAAGTCGGTCTTGGCCTTCCGTCTAACTTGGAGCATGTGCATGTAAATTTTGGTGCAAATGCGTCGAAAATGGCGGCCGTGCATTCGTTACACACACACACACACACACACACACACTCATCCTGCCTTTTATAGATAGAGATAACTTAGAAATAAAAAGACGAAATCAAGAATAAAATTATACGGCAACAAAACACTAGAA